>OZ018325.1:962457-997457 GCA_963969495.1 Ceratothoa steindachneri | reverse complement strand
CTGTTTCTCACCCTGTCCTCCAATTTTGACCACATGGGCTCAATACTATTCTAATTCGGCAGTGTGTATAGGACGGGAGGAGAGGGGAATAAAAATGTTTGGCATTGTTTTCGTATTAAGAAAATATTCATACATTAGAAAGGAAAAGAGTACTAAGGGACTTGATTGAAGTCTTCGAGTGGGTAAAAGGTTATACTGTTTTTTTTATTTTTCGAGATTTACGTGTGTAATAGAAAAAGTTCCGTCAAACAAACTTAGTTATACTTTTCCAGAACGTGTCATTAAAACGTCTTTTCTATTGTGTACAGGTGTGTCGAGATGGAAGTGAAAATAATCGAGGTCTCTGCTTTCCTGCGCGCAGGCTACAACAAGTCCGACATTACCAAGCGGCTTAATGTCAGCCGAATGACCGTCCACAGAGTCGCGGCGAGGCTCAAGAACGGGAAAACCCCTCAAAGATCGACTTCACTCAGGCAGACCTCAAGTTGTAAAACGTTTGGCTGTGAGAAAGTCCTTTGAATGTGCTCCGATGCTCAAAGTGACTGCTCGCGAAAAACAATAACAATCCGGTGGCCACGGTTTGAGGAATGTCAAGGAGGAAGGTGGCAAGAGCTTGAGGTGCGTGCAAAGGCCTCTGCTCACGGACTGTATGCGAGAACAACACTGTTGTCGCCTTCTCAACGATTAAAAGAGTCGTGAAAATCGAATTCTCATGTTTTTTCTGATGAAAAAAAACTCCACAGTTGATCCGGCCATCAACAAGCAGAGCGAATGCGTGGTAAGCATCGTTCGGCCAGCTCGCCTTCGAGGTCTGCTACGTGCCCACGACCAAGAAGCAGGCCTCCATAATGATGCTCAGCTTCCTAGATTCGAATGGCGTAAAGATGCTGTTTGTGTGGTTACCGGCCGGTTGCAGGCTTACCGTGGCCGATTACAGGGACATCTTGGCCACAAAAGTCCTGCTCTGGGTGAGAAAGATCACGAAAAAGGCGGACTACGTCTTTCAGCAGGACAGTGCCGCGGTTCACACGGCTGAGACCGTGCAAGAGTGGTTTGAGTCGAACATGAAATTATGGACTTTTGGTCGCCGCAGTCTCCCGATCTCAGTCCCCTCGACTACGGCGTGTGGGCGCATGTCGAGGGAAGACCTGCAAGATTCGCCACGACGTCTCTGTCAATCGCGTGTGAGGCAGCATGAAGGAGGAGTTTGTCCGCATCATGCCCGCGGCCTTCAGGTCTCGCCTGGATCGCGTGCTCGCTTCCAAGGGCGGCCACATTGATTAATTAATATAAACAATATAAACATATTTATATCTTTAAAAAACCCGTCAAACTATCATTGTCTCCTTTGTTGAAAAACTCGTAACAGGACTTTTGGAATACCCGGTAATAGGGGAGACATAGGTAAGGTTCTTATTTTAGTGAACAAGATATGATACTCGTACAGTAATTGGTTTAAACTGGACAACTTTTGGTTTAGAAATGATTGTTAGAAATTGGCTTACACATCGAGTGGTAGATGAAGGAATAGGCTCAGTAGTCATGTGATAGAAGCGTCATCCCTGTGGAGCTTTAAGAATAGATTGGATAGATTTATGGATGAGGATGCTAGGTGGAACTGAATTGGGTGATGGGAACAGGAGTTGCCTCGTATAGGTTATTAATTTGCCTTTTTGTAGATTCCTGTTATTATTTTCCCATATCAAGGGACCCGAGTTCACCGCCTTTTTATTTCTGTCTTTAGTGTTATTCTACTCCTTTGCCTCGTACATTTTCCCTTTTATTTTCCTTCCAAAAGTCAGAATCTGCCTTCAATGTTGAGCCCTATGCTAAAAACCACCCGTCCGATAAAGGAGAAGATACGAGTACATGCTGCATTTATTTGATTTTATCTTTGCAATACCCAACAAAGATTCCTTCCCACGCAGTTCGAATAGACTTAAAGAGATTTAACTTTGTAAAAATAGCTATATTATAAAAGGGTGGGGCTGTGTACCCACGCTCCGGTGCACACTGTCTTCGCTCGTGAGTGTGGAGGCTGAGATGTTTCATTAAAGAGCACGCGACAGGTTGTTTATGTTAGCAATTCTCGCCGCCTTTGAGTCGATGGGATAGGATGGTCCTTGGGGGCAGGGCGGGGGGGGGGCTCGACTCTTTGGGTAATGGAGGGAAGCCACGGTCATCTGACCCCAGTCCATTGACCATGTTTCTTCGAAAAGGATGGGGGAGCATAAGCATTAAGGGTGATAAGCATGTATTGGAGACCTGAGATCATCTCGCTAGGTGGTTTTAGATTTATGCTCCCCAAATCGTCCATTTTTATGCATGACTGTAATTCACCTACATGGATGACGTTTGCTATTACGGTAACTTTTTCCCCACTAAACATTTTTATTCTTCATCTGTCTGCCATTTTCTCTCGAGTATAATGCCCTCGTTGTTTGAATTAAAAACAAAACAAAAACGCACCACGAACTTTGTCAAAGCTTCGATTGTGGGAAACAACTAAAATTGTCTCCCGGATATGAGGCACAACTTATTCGGTTGATTTGTACATGTCGGCGTTAATCATTGTAAATATTGTTAATCATGGTGAATATTTATATAGTCGCGCAATCCATTGGTAAAAATCGCAGTACGATCGATCCCCGTGAGAGGGGGTGCCCACGTTACCCAAAGGAAGTTGAAATGCCTTAATCGGCAACTCAATAGTCGTTATGTCTTTTTCGCGACTCAGGATCACACTATAAAGAGAGTAGCAGCTTGATCTCCAGGCAACTTTGCAATTCTTGCAACTCTCATACTTCCTTCTTTTTCACCATTATTCCCAACCTCAATATTCTTGTACATCACTATCTCACATCACATACTCACCACTTCCCCACCATCAATCGATCAATCACACCTTTATTCTTTGCACCAGACGGGATTCTGGAGGGTCACAGAGTCTCCGGAGGGGGGGGGGGAAGACTCGTTTGCCTCCTGAAACCGAGGAATCATGGTCGGTTCCATTCCATTTATGGCCCGTGAAAAGGGTAACAGTAGCTTTGCCTCGAGCGTCACGGTGCCTGCACCCGAGCAAATCCCAATGGGGCCTCGCGCCCCCTCAATATTAATGTATCCCCCCCTTCCCTATTCGAGAGGTGACCTCTATTATTACATTATTAAGGGGTCAAAGTTATGCGATGGATTCAGTTGTTTTACGTAGAATGCAGGGGGGGGGGGCATTGCTCGAACTATACATAGCCTCTATGGGCTCTTCGCCACTTTCTTGTCTCTCTTTTTAAAGGGGTGGGGCTATTTTGGCAGGCTAGTCGCCGCCCGGATTTTATCTATTCAATGGGGCCAGGATAGGGGAAGGGTCAATTCACTCCTCTTTCGCCTCCAGACGGAGTAATGTTTTTTTTGACAAGGAAGCACCATAAATACGATCAACGCCTGATGTCTCCGAAAACTGCTTGAATATGTGCCTGAATAAATGTAGGCTTCGCAACGACGGCGCAATTTAAAAACCCCTTCGCTTGCAAGTTAAATTTGTTCTTTAGGAGCTGCACAATCAAAACTTCCAGGAGTAGGCCTGTACATTGTACAAACCTAAAATATATATTAAGAAAAACATAGTTAAGTAAAATCTCCCCCCACTCTTTCCACCGTTATTTGATAGTCGAAGCAAATGACCATAGAGCGTTGTAAGCCGTAGGTTGTTTTATTTAAAAAAAGAGCAAAAACTAACGATAATATCTCCACTAGAGAAATCGAAGTTAGGAGAAGGAAAAATATGTGGGAAACACAGTCCCCAAGAGATTACTTGGGGGGCAAGGATTATGTAGGGAAGGAGGGTTCTGTTGCGTCACGAAGACATGCGTCCTTTGCGCAGCAGAGAGAGTGCGTCTATTAACGCTTGCGATTTCTGAAGCTCATGTTATTGCACATATTTCCTTGGCCGGTGGATGATATCGCAGGGTGGTCGTCGACCAGCTTTCGTCCAATCACCCGGGCCGAGGTCCTGATAGGAAGGTGGAGGGGGGTCTCACCCCTTCCTCTTGGCTCCGGTTGAGATGGTGTGTTTTAACATGTCTTCATTCTTCACGCATTTTTCTCCCCCTCCCCACCCCATCTTTTACTATCTATGGTCTGACGCACCCACAAGGAGATGAGTGTCAGGTGACATCTAGAGGCTAGTCTCCCCTCCCGGTCCAAATATCCGCGTGCGAATCTTCGGCTGGTATATACCCTTCACACATTTTCATTCTTCCTTACCCCCTATCTTCACCATTTTATACATATCCCCTTGGCCCTATGTATAAAACCCCCTTGGCAATCTTTCATATAATGTAATTATACATTTGTGCTCAATGGATTCAGTATATATTTTATACTTATTTGTAATTATTTTAATACTTAGTTGGACCCCCTTTTTACTTTAATTGCAGCCATAATTCTTCGTGTCATGGATTTCACAAATTTCTGACGGTATCTTTTCCCACACAGCTTGAAATTTTTCATACAGTTATGTATTATTTTGACTTCTGGTACTTCTTTTCCACACACATGTTCTCTTAGATTTAAATCTGAGCTCTGTGGTGGCCCCCTCTATAGGGGTGATCCACATTTCTCCAATCATAATTCATGGGGCGGTGGGATGTATGCCATGGGACCATTCATTGTCCTCCTAAAACTTGTCACAATATGGTGGGCTAAGTTGTGGACTACTTTCTTCCCTGGCCTAAAAAAAACAACTTTAGACCATTATTCATGCGTCTAATTTTGGTGATCTTTGGCCCACTGAAGACCTTTCGTTCTGTTGACATCAGATATCCATGGCTGTTTATAGTTGTTGTCTTTAAGTCTCTTAACTGTTTTGGGTGACATTTTTGAACTTGAAGCTTCATTGAATTCTCATGCAAGTTCAGAAAGATATTTTCTGCGAATCTGCAGTGAAGTCCGAATGATAGATCTTTCTTCTAGGTGTTGCAAGACGTTTTCTGCCACTTCTTTCTTAATACAAAGATCTTGGTCTTTTGGATATCATTTTAGAAAAAGTCCTGTGACAAATAAATACAGATGCATATTGTTGGAAATTCTTATATTGTGGCACGCGCGAGCCCGGCGGTCCCCTCAGTCACCAACGCGCTCATTCGCAGCTGATCTCAACGATGCCTATGCTGCCGAGAGACGCCAGATATACCCTAAGCCCCTTGGGTTTAGGGCTAGGAAACTCCTTCGAGAGCTAGGTAGAGCCTCCGGTTCTACCCAGGATGCCGCTCTGGAGGATACCACCTTTGACTATTTGTCATCACGCCTCTGCTCCCAAGGCTTCTACAGCGCCGGGAATATTGGGTTCCCCTCTGTTTGAAGTCAGTGGGGCTCTAGCAGGCTCTGCGTCCGTCTTCACGGCCGAGCTGGTTGCAATACACCGCTCGGTACAGGAGATAACGCGACATGCCCGGTTCGGAGACTGGATTGGGATTTATAGCGACTCACAAAACGCCCTGAGTGCCCTCGAGGCATTGGAATCTCTGCATCCTCTGTTTCGCGATATCCGTGACGCCACGGTTTTAGCGAGCCGGGCGGATGTCGAGATCATCTTCTGCTGGGTTCCTGGAGATGTAGGAATTGCGGGGAATGAGAGCGCGAATATTCCGCGAGGAGTGGGCTAGCAAATCAGCGTTTCGCTCTTCCTCACACCCACTACATGGCGGGAATACGGGCTGCCCTCCTGGCGGCTTGGCAAAGAAGATGGGAGACGGTCGAGGGAAACTTAGAGTTACGTGCCATTGTGCCACGACTGTTCCCATGGACCTACTTCCAAATCCGAGACGTGTCTAGGTTGCTTTATGTCGTCTCCGAATTGGGCACACTCGCGGGACACACCACCATTTGATGGAGCGCATTCCTGTGTAATGACCCAGTCTGGGTGATCTTCGCGCACGTTACCTGTCCCGGTCCTGGACGAGCGTGGTCGCTACCGCTTGTCCCTTGTACTCGGGACTGGTTCGTGCACATCGACCCCCGACATTTTGGAGGAAGTTGGCCTCCTCTACTCTATTTTATTGTTTGTTGTGAGTCGCATACTCCTACGCCGGGCTCCGGCGTAAGGGGCGCGGCGATTTGCCATCCTGTCCGCCGTGCTGATGGGACTCAGCACCCCGTCCGACCCCAGCTTAGCCTCTTCTCCTTCCTTCAAAACGCTTGTTTCCTTGCTTTTCATACAACCTCTCCCACAACTTTCTTTGGTCATCCTCTAATTTCACAGGGTAGATGCTGACCTTCTTCTCAGTCAACCGCGTCGGATCGGGGCTGAGGGGGAGGGGACAATGTTCCCTAACCCCTGAGCTCCGGTCTGGGGTGGTTGGTTTTTAACAACCTGCTTCATCCCCACCCATACCTTCCTCACATCCCTTTTCCTCTCCTCTTCACAATCTATATATTTTTACGCCGTGTCCAAGGTGGAGCCGCCATGCCGATGGACTGCCAGGCCACCAGGCGGGAGGGGTGGTCCCAAATAGCGGTGCCTGGCTCTGCCGGGCTTGTAAGCACCTCTTGCAGTGCGGGCAACTGCGAGAGGTGATGAGCTGTTGCGTCCCGTAGCACAAATAGGGTCACCATGCCCAATGATGATAAAAAAAAACAATCTCCCCCTAATTCCCCCTTGCTCATCGACGGAGCCGCCCTCGTGCAGCTCCACAAAAAAATGGAGGTCCTCCCCCCCTGTGCTTGCGCAGGGGACCCTCCATATTTCTTTAACCGGAGAGGAGGCTTACTCCTCTCCTACGCCTACGGGTGAAGGGGACTCCCCCTCACCCCCACCTCTGGAGGTGCTTTCTGGCACCTCCCTATTCCCAGCGGCAGTCCCTCATTTTCTTTTTAAGGGGACTGCCAAGAAAGCCAGCAGGCAGCCCATTGCCGACCGCCCCTCGTGTAAGCGGCTCTGTAGGGCAAACCCCCTTAGGGGGGAGAGGCCAACTGGAGGCCTCTCCTGTGATAGACATGGTCCTTGAGGAAACTCAGCCTCAGACGGTAGGGCCTTCTATGGGGGGAGAATCCGAATCCGCCCCTATGCAAGGTCCTCCTCAAACGGCTGGGGATTCTGAGGCAGTACAAGGAGGGGAGGGATGTCCTCCGGATGATGCCCCTGCGACCACCAGGACCTTCACCATTTCGGAGAAGGACCTGGCTGAGGCCGGTAAATCTGGCATGGGGGCTTCTACCGGCGGAGGTAAGAAGCGGGTTCATTCCCCGCCCTGCTCTCCAAAAAAGAAAAGGACGAAAAAGACTAAGAAGACTCGGGGCTCCTCTCCATCCGCGGGGGCTGTGGGGACGGATGGGTCTGCTGCCACTTTGGCAAGCGACCAAGCCAAGACCGGCACATCCGGCCCCTCCGGCCCCTCCGCCCCCCCGGTTGCAGAGTCCCCGACTAAGACCAAAAGTGTAAAGGACGGAGTCTCGATGACATCGGGCCTCCTCATTCAGAGGTTACCTGGCGTTTTCGAGCCCGCTGGCTTCAAGCGCTTCCTTGTTATTCGCTCCACTGATGGCACCATGTTGTCCAAGGGCAACATGATCCATCAGAGGGGAGGATTAGCTAGTGCAATTGGTAGAGACCCGAAGGTGACCCGTTTCTCGGACGGGGAGTGTTCTGGCGAATGCGGCGAATCCCGCCGAGGCGGCCAAGATAAGTGCTCTTCGGACACTTGATGGCACCCCGGTGAGTGTGACGCCGCACTCTACCATGAACTTTGTGAAAGGAGTAGTTTATGCGAGGGAACTCGTTGACTACTCCATTAAGGACATCACCCTAGAGCTGGCCGACCATGGGGTGGTCAAGGTCGAACGTGTGATGAGAAAACAGGGAGGGGCCTCGAGACCCACCCCTACACTCTTCGTGACGTTCGACTGTGACAAGCTCCCTGAATCGGTGCGTGCCGGTTGGTACCGCTACCGCGTGAAGGCATTCGTGCCACTGCCGCGGTGGTGCTATTACTGTCACCGCTTCGGCCATACGAATCGCTCATGTAGTCGTGCAAAGTCGGGGTCACCCGAAGTATGTGTAAATTGCTCCAAGGTCGCACACGATAAGTCCAAATCGTGTGTGGCCAAGTGTGTCAATTGCGGAGAGCCGCACCCCGCTTCTTCGAAGCAATGTGAGGCATATCTCCTTTAGAAAGAAATCCTGGCCGTTCAGGTCCAGGATCGACTCTCATTCCGCGAGGCTAAGGACTTGGCCCTGGCGCGCCCGGCTCTGCCTGGGACGTCATATGCCTCAATAGTTAGAAAGGCACCCTCTGCTCCTGGCCCATCCAGGTCAACGAGCACGGTTGTTTACGCGCCCATTCGGAACCCTTCTGCGGGCTCTACCCAACCTGGGAGCTCCCCTGGTAAAGCTGGCGGCAAAAAGGAACCATACCCAACCACGGCTAAAACCAGGGCTCCCCCCTTTTCCCCCAGCGTGACCGTTTCGCGTAAGGTGAAACGGCCACGCGCCTCCACCGAGTCGTTAGACTCACAGGAGGCAACACCCCTGAAGATGTTCGCTACGCCATCTTCGGGAGTTCCTAAAGCTGTCCCCCGAAAGGAGGACAGCAACAAAGGAGCTTCGGCTCCTTCGCCCACGCCCTGAGGTGGAGCGAGTGGCTCGGAGATGGCCGTTCCTCGAAAAGAGGGCCCCCCCGCCTCCGAAGCCGCAATGCCTGCCTAAGGTTTCGAGGCGGAGGGAGGAAAAGACTCGCATGGCGAGCCCAATCTCCGCCAATAAGTCCTCGAAGGCGACAGTGCCTTCAGCGCTTTGTACGGCTAACAGCGCCCGGGTTTCTGCCCCCGGGATGCGTACGGCCATTCCCGTGAGGGTCTTCAGTTCGAGGATGGCCCCCGCGTCTCCTCCGAGCTAGGCCTGGAGGACATATTCCTTCAATGGAATTGCCGTGGACTCCGGGCCAACTGGGAGGAGCTGCGGAGGTTCGTCTCGTCCCATTCCCCGTCAGCTATCTTTTTGAGGGAGACCATGCTAGGCGCGTGCCCCTTGCCTGCCCTCCCGGGGTATAAGGGTCTTGTGACCCCACCACCGCGGGATGGCCTGGCTGGGGGATGCGCGGTTTACACCCGGCATGATGTCTCCGTTCTTCCTTTATCTTTAGATACCTCCTTTCAGGCAGTGGCTGTGCAGCTGCACCTGGATAGGAAGTATACTATCATTTCTGCGTACATTCCACCGTCAGCTGACTTCGACGCGGGGGACTTCCGCCGCGTCGTGGCACGGTTGCCGAGGCCCTATCTCTTGCTTGGAGATCTGAACGGCAGGCATCCTCTCTGGGGAGATTACTCTATAAATCCCAGGGGACAAGTCCTTGCTGATCTGATCGAAGAGCTTGAGATGGGTGTCCTAAACGTGGATGAGTTTACGCATCACTGTCCGAGAACCGCTTCATTTTCTTGCCTTGACCTATCTTTGTGCTCTTCGGATGCACAGCCTGATTTTGATTGGGGGGTGGTTGATGACCTCCATGGTAGTGATCACTTTCCCATTCAAATATCATTTTTACGGCAACTGCCGCCTGAGAGCCCACCTCGGTGGTGCTTGGCGCGGGCGCGGTGGCCTGCATTTCAGGAAATGACTGAATTCTCTATCTCAGTCGAGGAGTTTAGGTCGGTGGATGAGGCCATTGAGTTCTTCTCCGGCAACCTCATCGCCGTGGGCCTGACTACTATTCCTAGGACGTCTGGCCGTTTTGCACGCCGACCACTCCCATGGTGGTCGGCTGAGTGTGAGATGGCCCTCAAACAGAAGCGTTATGCCTACATGCGCTATAAGCGCCGCCCGAACGATTTCGCTGTCGCTGAATTTCGTCGGGCTAGGGCTAGGTACCGGTATATTTCGAAGCACGCCCGCCGCTCTTCTTGCCGGGCAAACGTGTCTTCACTTAACGGGAATACCCCTTTTGCAGAGGTGTGCAAGCGAGTCAAAAGGATTCGAGGCAAGTTCTCGCAGGACCCCCCTCCCGTTCTCCAGGAGAATGGGACCGCAATCTCGGACCCCGCGTTCGTAGGGGAATCCTTAGCGACCGCTTTTTCCGCATTCTCTAGCCGTGATGCTGCTCCACCAGCATTCAATGCACGTCATGATGTCGAGGAAGGCGGCCGGCTGGACTTCACCTCCAGAGGCGGAGAACCCTTCAACGACGAGTTTACTGTTAGTGAGTTGCGTTCCGCTTTCGCTTTCGCTTCGTGCGCGGACACCGCCCATGGTCCGGACGATGTCCCGTACGCCATGCTTCGACACCTGGGTGAGCGAAGCATGGCCTTTCTGTTAGATTTATCAACAGGATCTGGGTGGAAGGTCTTCTTCCAGACTCCTGGCGAATCGCTACTGTGCTCGCCTTTCGCAAACCGGGGAGAGATCACTCTACTCCGACCGGTTTCCGCCCAATCTCTCTAACATCTTGCGTGTGCAAGTTGATGGAGAAATTGGTAAATGTTAGACTAGCCTTTTTCCTGGACAGCGGAGGCCATCTTTCGGATGCTCTGCTCCGACTGGAAAATGCCGTCTGCGAGGCTTTCCTTCGTAGACAGCACTACGACACTGTCTTTTTCGATCTGGAGAAGGCCTATAATACCGCATGGCGATACGGTATCATGGAGACTCTCCACACGATGGGGGCGAAGGGACGCCTCCCAATGATTATATCTGAATTTTTGCGAGATCGTTGATTCGGCGTACGGGTGGGGGGAGCCCTCTCCGGCCCAAAGGAGCAGGAAGAGGGTGTCCCGCAGGGAAGTGTCCTCAGTGTCACACTCTTTGCTCTGAGCATCAACGGCATCACCTCGGTGCTGCCGGAAGATGTTCTCGCTACGCTCTACGTGGACGATCTTTCGATCTCCTTTGGCGCGGCCCAGATGCCAACTCTGGAGCGTCGACTCCAACAGGCATTTAACCGCGTCTCTCGCTATGCCGAAGCGCACAGGTTTCGGTTTTCTTTGGCCAAGACTAAGGTGGTGCACTTCTGCCGCCATCCACGGCTTCACCCCGACCCAGATTTGTTTCTTAATGGGGTGCGCCTGGATGTGGTTGAGTCGCACCGTTTCCTTGGTCTTGTATTCGACCAACGCCTCACCTGGGAGGCTCATATTCGCAGCCTTAGGGTCTCTTGTCCCCGCGCCATGGACATTCTCCGTTCCGTGACGTTCAGCGCTTGGGGCGCTAATAGGGCTACTGCCCTACTTTTTATCGATCCTCTGTTTGTGCCAAGCTCGACTACGGATGCGAGTTTTATGCATCCGAAGCCGAGTGTTTATTGCGGAAGGTGGATTCGATCCACCACACCGGCCTTCGCCTTGCGACCGGTGCCTTCCGCACTTCCCCCATTGAGAGCCTATTGGTCGATGCTGGGGAGATGCCACTCGCTATGTTCTGCGTGTAGTGCATCACTCGCCTGTACGCGCGAGCCTGGCGCCTCCCTCAGTCGCCAACAGCTCTCACTGTATCCGCAGTGAGACGTAGATATAGCTCTCCGGCCGGTGGCGCCCCTGGGTCTGCCCAGGACACCACCCTGTAGGGTACCACATTTGTCTATTTGTCGCCACGCCTCTGCTCACACAGCTTGTACAGCGCCGGGAGTATTGCGTTCGACCTTTTGGAAGCACATATCGTGTCATGCTGGAACCGTGCCAGTGTATACGGATGGCTCCAAGTCCCAAGATGGGGTCGGCTTCCACGCCGTATCCCCTCTGTTTGAAGTCAGCGGGGCTCTACCAGGCGCTGCGTCTGTCTTCACCGTCGAGCTGGTGGCAATACACCACTCGGTACGGGAGATTACGCGACGTGCCCGGTTCGGAGACCGGATTGTGATCTATAGCGACTCACAAAGCGCCCTGAGTGCTCTCGGGGCATTGGAATCTCCGCATCCCCTGGGTCGCGATATCCGTGACGCCACGGTTTTGGCGAGCCGGGCAGATGTTAAGATTATCTTCTGCTGGGTTCCTGGACATTTAGGAATTGCGGTGAATGAGCGCGCCGATGAGGGCGCCAAAGAGGCCGCGAGGACTCTGCGACCAGACCCGTGTTTCGCTCTTTCTCACACCAACTACATGGCAAGAATACGAGCAGCTCTTCGGACTGCTTGGCCAAGAAGATGGGAGACGGTCGAAGGGAACTTAAATTTGCGTGCCATTGCGCCGCGACTGTTCCCATGGACCTATCCCCCAGTGCCGCGGCGGCTTCAGGTTGCTTTCTGTCGTCTCCGAATCGGACACACTCGTGTGACGCATCACTATTTTATGGAGCACTCGCCTGCGCCCTATTGCAACGAATGCGTCGTCCCCCAGACTGTTCGTCACATTCTTGTCGAGTGTCCCAGTCTGGGTGATCTTCGCGCACGATAACTGTCCCGGTACCGGGATGGGCGGGGTCGCTACCGCCTGTCTTTTGTACTTGGGACGACTGCGTGCACATTGACTGGTGGACTTGTTGACTATTTGGGGGAGGCCGGCCTTCTCCCTGTTATTTAAATAGGTTTAGTTGTTGTTTTTGTTATTGTTTTGTTATTGTTTTTATTTCTTTTTATTGTTGTTTCCTGTTCGAATTTTTTTAAAGTAGTCTAGAACTAGGCTGTTTGTTTACGGCGACTTATGCCTAAGTCGGCAGTCGCCAGATAGCCCCTTAAAAAAAAAAAATCCTACGCCGGAGGGATGGGGGGATGCGGGCCCTTCCCTCGATGCGCGCTTTCTTGTTACCCTTTTTTGTTTTTAGCCTATGATAATTTTATCCTTATTTGTTACTTGTTTGTTTTTTTAATACAGCCTCCTCGTAGGCTGTAGGGAGTACGACGACTTATACCCAAGTAGGCAGTCGCCAGATGGTCTCCTAAAATTTTTTTTGTTTTGGCACAAAAAAATCTCTCCGCGCGCGCGCGTGAATGACTGCTAGTTATGAGCGAACATTTTTTTTTGTAGCCGCAGGAACAGATCGAGTGTCTTGTAGATACAGATTAAATCCATAATAGTTATAAATTTAAGCTTAAACAAGAAATATTGGTTAAATTCTGATGATAAAAAATACACATTTTATGCATATGAATATAAATTTCTAAAAGCTAGTTTAAATAAATAAATAAATCTATAAGGGGCTCTTTATAGTTTGGCCCAAAGGTGTATGGCTCTTAACATTTGAAAAAAAAAGCTTAAGGTGTGCCCTTTCTAGCTGCTGGTGAGGGAGTGTAAGGAGGTGTATTTCCCCAAATGGCAAGGACATTCGAAAACCGTGCATACAGAGGACACAAAATGCCCTAAAGTAGCTCCAAGAACATGCATGTTTAAACTAGCATAAATCAGAGGACAAATCCAGTGAACTCAAGTACATCCATACTTTAGTCATTCGGCGACTACGAGGCACTTTTAAACATGCGGTCCCTTTGTTTGAAGATGTCTGGTGGGGCCGTGGTGATAGTTTCGTTCAGGGGCTCCGAAGAGCGCATTTTCTTTTCTCGTCAAAGGGGGGCAAGCCAAACATAACTTCTTGAAGGTGTTTGTGGAGAAGTTTTCTTTTTCCTCATTTAATCGCTTTATTTTGTTTTTTACAGACCCTGGCCATCATTTGCCTGATTCTCCTGCGCCAGTACCGCCTGGACTTCGGGGGTAACAAGAACCTTTTCTCTAGTACTGACGACTCCTACGACAGATTCCTGGTTGGTGTGGTCGCTCTTGGATCCTCGGTTCTGATTGCTCTCCCCGTGCTCGTCGGATACATCTTCTTCGACACCGCCTCCAGCCTCCTGGTATGTCACACGCGGGTATTAAGGACATACGCGCTTATCGGTCAAAGAGGAGGAAGGCCTTGAGATGTAGGGGAAGATTAAAGAGGATTGTAAACTCGCTTTCCTTGTATAGTAACGACCATTCCTATACATCTACACATTTCCTTCATTTCTCCTGCTTGAATGGGGGGTTTCGCTCGGTAGTGTAGCCATTCAAAGAGGTTTATTCATCTCCAGACACCTCTCTCAGCCTGTGCCCTCTCCTACTAGATAAACGCTTGTCTTGTCTCTCACTGGGTAAAAATCTAAACGTCGTTATTCAAAAGGCTTCTTGAATCGACCTTTTTGGGGTTGAGGATGGTAGCTCTGGCGATGAGCGTCGTGGTCATTTTAGCGAAGCGCGCTTAATGACACAGGTTCAAATCCAACTCCTTTATTCATTTTCTTATAACTGGTAAAATAGTTTAACCCTATTTTTTGTTACTATATCTCCCGTTTTCTTTCTTAAGCTTTAATTGTACACGTAATAAATAATTTCCTTAGCGTTTTTCCGGGTTGTGTTACTAGTTTTCATTTATTGGGGCCTTTAAAATACATGTATTATATATCGCATGTCATGTGATTTTCAATTATTATCGATTGATATATGTTCAGTAACAAATCGCTCAAAATTCTGATCAACCTTTCATTGTCTTGGTAGATTTAAGATAGTGTATGTATAGAAAAATAAAAATCTCCCTTATCTTTTAGTGTTGATTCGTAAACTATTATTTTTTCTTTTCTTGCCACGGAAGTTGGTAAGTTTACCGTTAAATGCACCTAGTAGAGGATAGTTTCTTTGTATTTGCCACCCATTCGTACCTACAATCGTTATTCACGTACTGCACAGCACGTAGTCGTCGTAGTTAATTGGGTCACTGTATGGATATCTAGCCACGCTCCGCACTCGAACAAATTCACGGCTATTAATTACATTCCGCAGATTTTCCACGGAATTTGTGATGGCCTAAAGATGCGACTGGTTTTAGGCGGGTGCTGTATATATAAACGATAAAACATGTTAGTTATAAGCATTAGGGTGCACACAGAACCCATTTGCCATTTTAAATCCACTATATACGAGGATTAGTGGGCGTTATATTAAGTAAAACACCTGCGAGTACACGTACGCGAAGCCTATTTCTCGGGATAGCAAGAAAATAGGTCAGCGTCATTTCACTCGCAGGAATTCCAAACTGACGAGGTCAGTCACGCCGACTATTGAAAACCAGGGCACGTCCATATGCGCGTGGCGAAGCTGAAAAAAAAAATACCAGGATTAAAAGGAATAACAAGGCACGATAAAAGATGAATAATAAAGATTGAAAGGCTCAAATTTCCTACTTTGAGCTCATTTTATCCTGAATATCTCAGAGCACAACTCTCCCATTTAAAAGAGAAGGAAGATTCACCCAAAAGAACGTGCCCCTCATTGAAATAGACCCCACCCCTCATACCCTCATATATATTGAACACGAACTTGTTCTTGGAGCATTGCGTTCTCTCAGATGACTGGTAAAGACTGTCATCACTAAATTATTTTGTTATTCCCCACCATTTCCCTTGATGCGTTTGCTCTCGCTGGTTATACAACCCATCGTTTTTTCCTCAAAATAAAAGCTACAGACAAATGACCCCATTTAACTGAGACCGGGAACCCATATAGCCATACGAAAGGGGCTGGGGACAAATTCGTACTTTCAAGTTCCTCTGCCTTTTTGTACGAACCTGGTGACCTGATAGCGTCGTCGAGCTCTCGGCATCTGGGGTTGGCAATGTCTGCTTTAGTGGATCTCGTTATTCTCTATTTTATGCGGTTTTTCTCCTGGGAAACTATGGGCAACTTAAGCTTGTCCTCGCTCACCTTTTCCATATACATACAAAGGAAAATAGTCAAACATATTCCAGTTCATGACCCCCCTCCACCCAAGAAGTATCCTCTTTGATAATCCTCCCATTTACGATTCGCACATTTTCACTTTCCCTAATTTCAACACTTTACTGAGAAAACCATTTACTTTTTTCTTGTTGATGTCCTTTTTCGCGACATCTCTTGGTTCCGAGACATAGTGACTTTCCATTCACCCTAGCAATGGATCTCAAGTTGCGTGGGCAACCATGCTGCAGCTGGCATCTGGAGAATCACTTGCCCTCCCGGTCGCAGCACCTGCAGATGAATGGTCTCAATGCCTCTAGGAGGAACTACGGATATTTACTCTCCACTCGTGTTTACTTTTTTTTTGTTTTCACTTTAAAATAAATAAAAATCGTCTCGTTTTACGACTCGTTTTCAGGAATCCCTCTTCTGTTTCACTGCCGCCACCATGAATATCGCCGGCGGCGCCCTCTGCATCGAGTACTACCACGAGTACAGCCACGACAGCGAGAGAATCAAAGCCACGTTCGCAATGGCAGTAAGTATTCCAGAGGGTCGGGTTTTGAGGGAAAGGAAATTTTGTAATCCAATGAGGGCATCTTTTCTTGAGGGAAATAAATTAGAGAATAGAGAAGGATGAACAATTAGCGGGAAGATCCGTAAATGCAGTTACCACAAACTTTCATAGTATGAATTCGAGCAGTCTATTTGTGCTCGAGACCAAACGAGCTGTGGAAATGAATAGGAAGCAGGAGATTTCCAGTCGCCAATCCACTACCTGTACTGCAAGTTTCCTCTGACCCTGCTGGAAACCCGTACCAACAAGATTGCAAGATCTCAAAAGTACACACTTCTAAGTACTTTTCCCATAGTGAGTAATTGTGTTTGCTCCCCCTCCCCCTCCCCTATCCCCGTCTCGAGGTTGCGTAGAAAAGCCTAGAGGGGAAAATAAAATTACAATGGATGATAACTAACGAGAGTTTTACACGTTATCTGCTCCCGGTGAGCAGTAAAACAACAACAGCAACATTACTCACCCCTGCATTTCTCAACCCTGAAGTTAAGATGACACACCGCCCCGAATTCCAGAAATAAGCACCTGCATAAACGAGCTCAAATTGTACTTTTGTTATATTAGTTGAACCTCAGACGGAAAAACGCCTGATTTAAAAAGGCTGAATCTTTTGAAAACTGGATCAAATTGGTTCCCTCGGGATTACTATTTATAGTTTCATACAACATGTCTCATCATCCGAATTACTCACACACATACATAGATGCCGAGATATTCATTGTTACACATCAAGCTAAATCAATACCTTTCAAAAATTTGTGTCAAATCAATAATATGAAAAATTTACGGGAATTAAGGCCACTAAAGCCAGGAAAAAGCAGCATTTGATATCCGTTTCCTCAAATAACTACAGGGTGGCGCATCTCTTCGATGGATCAAGGTTCGTCTCATTACGAGGTTTTCCGTAAGGGAGCCATTATCTAAGTGCCTAAATTCAGATGCTTCCTTCTAAATAACACCAAAATGACCTCGTTCATGATTACTATCCTTCGTGGGCAAGGTAGAGCTAATTATAATAACATAAAACTAAATACCTATGTCTATGACCTTATGGGTTCACGCAGCTTAAACAGGAAAAACAACATTATAGATACCTATTTAATATTATGACTTGTTTGAACTCACAAAAGGGGCCTACGGAAGTGTTCCACGTCGTGCCGCTAACTAGCGGACCTAAGTCTCCATTTGTTTATACAGGCTCTCACATTCCTCTTTACCAATTTCTTTACGATCCCATCAACTTTCTGGTAGAAAAGCACCCCCCCCCCCTCCCTTTTCCTATTGTTTTTTGTCCCTTTAATAAATACATATTTTTCTCTTTCAGTCCTTGATGATAATCAACGCTCTCGTATTCCTCCTCGACTCTGCGACCGGGGCTCTGCGAAGCACGAAATGAATTCCGCCGCCCGCAAGCTATCATTCTGTCAATCCATTCTGCTTCAATACTTGCGTTGATCTGACCTGCCTTGCATTTGCCTAAGTTCACCAAATAATTAAGTTTTTTTTTTAGATAATTTTTCAACAGGCTGCCTGCCTCATGAATGACCTGCACGAATTATTTTATATAAAAAATGAGCTAAAATGTAGTCTAGGTCACTAAAAGGTAGTTAAATTAATTTACTCAAGGTGTCTCGGATGGTGTTAGAACCTTTTCATGCATTTCAAAAGTAGAGGTTTAGAAATTGTATATTTTTATATATTATAATTCGTTAAAAAGAAGGATTTCTAACCTAGAGATAGTAATAGTATAAATTTTGATCACTGTGGTACCTTTTCTGTAGCTTTGTGTACAAAAAGCAAAATGGTAATTTAAAATATATATTTTCTAAAATTATTTAAAATAAAAAAGAGAAATTCTAAAATGTTTATCCTAAAAGATTTGACGTTTGATAAATTGGATTTCTTCAAATTCAAATTGCTACATCTCTTACACGACATTTTAAGAGTATTTTTGTCAATTTTCTGGAATATATTGTTCATTTATCCCCACCCACACCCCACCACACCGCCTATTTCTATACAAAAGTCTAAATTTCATTGGCTTATTATCGAATCCAAATTCGTAATCATTAAAACATTCCACAGAGGGCTTGTGTAGAAATATTAATGTTGTTCTCTTATTTTGTGAAAATACACATATGTACCTCTGCAACTAATTTTAGATTGAGTGAGTTAGCTTTAATCCTTCATTGTTTGTTGATGTTTTCCATGTTTGAAATAAATCTCGGGTACAGCTGACAGCAAAGGTGCGCAACTATCTTCATTATAATAGCTATATCATTTAATCAATTTGCAAGGAACAAATACAAATTAAACACTTAGAAATTCTTCTAATTTCAAAACTAATTTGATTTACCATTTTAGTTTTAGAGATGATACTGAATGGTAGTTAATTCCAGACTAATTCTTTTCTTAAGCATTTTAAAAAAGTTAACCGTTGCTTGAACCTACATAGATTTACAGAAGAGAGAAAAACTACCAACGACATTTTCAGGTTAAAATAGAGGAAATTTGGATTTAACTTACGATTAATCTTGGGTTGAGAAAATAAAAAATAATTGACTACTCATCGTCCAGAATTTCAAGTCAGCTGACTCAAGCTATGTTCGATAATTGTAATGCAAAGACCTTGCAATTCAACTGTAGTGTTACTGAATTGCAAGGAAATGCGAGGTTTGTTTATTTCATTCGTGTCTGGTTATTTTAAAGTTGCTTGCGAATAAATGTAAAACATTAATTTCAATAAACTAGGTTCGGATTTTTATTTATTTGCCCACGGTCACACGATGCCCATTCCGAACTCTCGGTCAGTATTTGGCTGGTCTCGCTTTTCATTTAGGATTTACCCTGCACTCTTTTCGGACTTGTAGCCCCGTTTGACCTGTTCAGACCTTCTTCCGACCATTCAGGGCAGAAGAATAGTATCTATCAGCAGAGAAGACTATCATTATAAGGTACTCGCATTTCTCTGAGACGAGCAAACAAAACTGATCTGACAGCGTGAATTGAACCAGAAATAAACGCCCTAGCCAAATTATCACTGTTCTGCAATTTCAGAATTTGAAACCACAAGGAAAACAACCCTTTGAGGCCCATTGTTTCGTACAACGGTTCACTGACTTACAGCCTTTCTAGATGACTGATGAAGGAGCTTACACCATTTCTTTAAATCAACACTAGTTCATTTGATCAGCCTTAGTTGGATCTCACTCCGTACAAGGACTGTACTATTCAATTCAGTCATTCCAGCTAGAATAGAGAAGGATATTTTCCTTCATTCAGCTAAACCTACTCCTCTACCTTCCTTCCAAACACCAGAAAATGGCAGCTACTGTATTCTACTACCTACACTTTACTTCCCCCCACATTAAATTTCATGCTTTTATCGTATCCGTCTAGTCTTCTTTCGATATCCTATATATGTCCAACACATCTCGCTCTACTTTATATGCCTCATGCAATCAATCCCTTATTCTTCCACATCCTGGTCAGGACTTCCTTTGTGATATTCGCTATATCATTTTTCTTACTGTTTACTTTTACGTCACCTATCTCACAACCCAGTACTTACTTATTAAGAGTTTTACGGCCTCTTTCACCCAAATGAGTCTAATCAGGTGGTGTTTGTTTACAAAAGTTTAAATTCTTTGATATAACTTTGCTTCTTTCAGGTAGGATACGATGTTGTCATTAGTTTTAGGATCATCTGCTAGAATTGATTCTAAGGTTGCGTTGTTTCCGAAGTTTTTAGCTCTTTCTCGATGTATTCTGCAACTTAGTAGCATGTAATGGATGGAGATTTGAGTGTTGCATATGGTGCATTGTGGTAGTGGGAATTGGAGAACTGGTGGCTGTGGATTATCGTGGTGTACCCTAGCCACAGTCGTCCTAATACAACTTCATCCTTTCGCGTATTCTTGGATGAGTATACCTATTTTTCTACGTTCTTCTTAATTTGGCGAAGGTGTGGATGATCCTGTATATTCCATTAGTTTTGACATTATTTTTTTTATGGTTTTTCCGAAGAGTTTGTAATAGTC
This sequence comes from Ceratothoa steindachneri, assembly GCA_963969495.1. NCBI lineage: Eukaryota > Metazoa > Arthropoda > Malacostraca > Isopoda > Cymothoidae > Ceratothoa > Ceratothoa steindachneri. Next base: position 977,183 of record OZ018325.1, on the reverse strand, counting down.
TTTGAAATACGTTGGTTCTTTAGGGAACAGTTGGGTTGTGTCTGCTGCTGCACCGGCATTCTCGTTACCCATGATCCTTACCTATGAGAGGCACCATTATAAGGTTGTGTTACTGTAAAGAGAGGCTAATTTATCTAGGATTTTGAAGACGAAGGGATGTTTCTGATTGTAAGATTTCAGCATCTCGAGTGCACTATTGGCGTAGGAGAATATTGTAGTCTTGTCACCTGTTGTTGCAGAATTAAGAGAGAATAAAATTTCTGTCAGTTCCGCTGATAGAACTGAGGCGTATTTGGGATATCGGGCCATTCCTCTCTTAGGCAGGATTGCCGCACATGCCACACCATTGCCCAGCTTAGCCTCTTCTCCTTTCAGACGGCCTGTATTTCTCCCCTACTTCGTCGCTTTTCATACAACCTCTCCCACAACTTTCTCTGGTCAGCCTCTAATTTCACAGGGTAGATGCTGACCTTCTCAGTCAACCGTCCCGGATCGGGGCTGAGGGGAAGGGGACAATGTTTCCTAACCCCTTAGCTCCGGTTCGGGATAGGTTTTTTTAACAACCTGCTTCATCCCCACACATACCTTCCTCACATCCCTTTTCCTTTCCTCTTCACACTATCAATTTTACGCCGTGTCCAAGGTGGAGCCGCCATACCGAGGGACTGCCAGGCTACCAGACGGGAGGAGTGGTCCTGAATGGCAGCACCTGGCTCTGTCAGGCCTGTACGCACCCCTTGCAGGGCGGGCTACTGCGAGGGGTGATGAGCTATTCCATCCCGTATAAAATTTAGGGTCACCATGCCCAATGATGAGAAAATAAAAAATCTTCCCTCAATTTCCCCTTGTACATCGACGGAGCCGCCCCCGGGCAGCTCCACAGAAAAAAAATGGAGGTCCCCCTGTGCTTGCGCAGGAGACTCTCCATATTTCTCTAACCGGAGAGGAGGCTTACTCATCTTCGACTACGAGTGTAGGGGACTCCCCTTCACCCTCTTTGGAGGTGCTTTCGGGAACTTCCCTTTTTCCAGCGGCAGTCCCCTTTTTTCTTTCCAAGGGGATTGCCAAGAAAGCCAGCAGGCAGCTCATAGCCGACCGCTCCCCAGTGGAGCGGCTCGGTAGGGCAAACCCCCTTAGAGGGAGAGGGAAGCCAGGCCCCTTCGGTCGCTTCCCTCAAAAGACCTGCTGGCTAGAATATTGAACCTTGCTGGGGTTCAAGGCCTGTGCCTCCCCACACATGACTGGTGACGCTGCCAACGGGACCTACGATGTCCTGGGAGGGGATGGCCAACTGAAGGCCCCTCATGAGATAGACATGGTCTTTGAGGCAACCCAGCCTCAGACAGTAGGGCCTTCCATGGGGGGTAATCTGGGCTCGGCGCCAAGCACCAAACCCGAATCCGCCCCTAAGCAAGATCCTTCTCAAACGGCCCGGGTTTCCGAGGCAGGACAAGGAGGGGAGGGATCTCCTCCAACTGGTGCCCCTGCGACTACCAGGACCTTCTCCATCGCCGAGAAGGACCTGGCTGAGGCTGGTCCATCTGGCCTAGGGGCTTATGCCGGCGGAGGGAAGGGAAAGAAGCGGGTTCGTTCACCGCCCTCCTCTCCTAAAAAGTAAAAAAATAAGAAAAAGACTAAAAAGATTCGGGGCTCCTCTCCATCTGCTGGGGCTGCGGTGAAAGATGGGTCTACTGCCACTTTGGTAAGCGACCAAGCCAAGTTTGGCACATCCGGTCCCTCTGCTCCCCCGGGTGCGGAGCCTCTGACTATGACTACGACCAAAGGTGCACAGGGCAGAGCCTCGATAACATCAGGGCTCCTCATTCAGAGGTTACCTTGCGTTTTCGAGCTCTCTGGCTTCAAACGCTTGCTCGTTATTCGGTCCACTAATGGCAGCATGTTGGCCAAGGGCAACATGATCCTTTGGAGGACAGTATTAGTTAGTGTAATTGGTAGAGAGCCGAAGGCTACCCGTTTCTCGGACGGGAGCCTTCTGGCGAATCCCTCTGAGGCGGCCAAGAAGTGCTCTTCGGACACTTGATGACACCCCGGTGAGTGTGACGCCGCACTCTACCATGAACTTTGAGAAGGGAGTAGTTTATGCGAGGGAACTCGTTGACTACTCCATAGAGGACAGGGAGGGGCCTTGAGACCCACCCCTACACTCTTCGTCAGTTCGAATGTGACAAGCTCCCTGAGTCGGTGCGTGTCGGTTGGTACCCCTACCGTGGAAAGACATTCGTGCCACTCCTGCGGCGGTGCTACTATGTACTGTCACCGCTTCGGCCATACGAATCATTCTTGTAGACGTGCAAAGTCTTGGTCACCCGAAGTATGTGTAAATTGCTCCAAGGCCGCACACGATAAGTCTAAATCGTGTGTATCCAAGTGTTTCAATTGCGGAGAGCAGCACCCTCCTTCTTCGAAGCAATGTGGTGCATATCTCCTTTAGAAAGAAATCCTAGCCGTTCAGGTCCAGGATCGACTCTCATTCCGCGAGGCTAAGGACTTGGCCCTGGCGCGCCCGGCTCTGCCTGGGACGTCATATGCCTCAATAGTTAGAAAGGCACCCTCTGCTCCTGGCCCATCCAGGCCAACGAGCACGGTTGTTTACGCGCCCATTCGGAGCCCTTCTGCGGGCTCTACCCAACCTGGGAGCTCCCCTGGTAAAGCTGGCGGCAAAAAGGAACCATACCCAACCCCAGCTAAAACCAGGGCTCCCCCCTTTTCCCCCAGCGTGACCGTTTCCCGTAAGGCGAAACGACCACGCGCCTCCACCGAGTCGTTAGACTCACAGGAGGCAACACCCCTGAAGATGTTCGCTACGCCATCTTCGGGGGTTCCTAAAGCTGCCCCTCGAAAGGAGGACAGCAACAAAGGAGCTTCGGCTCCTTCGCCCACGCCCCGAGGTGGAGCGAGTGGCTCGGAGACGGTGGTTCCTCGAAAAGAGGGCCTTCCGCCTCCGGAGCCGCAACGCCTGCCTAAGGTTTCGAGGCGGAGGGAGGAAAAGACTCGCATGGCGAGCCCAACCTCCGCCAATAAGTCTTCGAAGGCGACAGCACCTTCAGCGCTTTGTACGGCTAACAGCGCCCGGGTTTCTGCCCCCGGGATGCGTACGGCCATTCTCGTGAGGGTCTTCAATTCGAGGAGGGCCCCCACGTCTCCTCCGAGCTAGGCCTGGAGGACATATTCCTTCAATGGAATTGCCGTGGACTCCGGGCCAACTGGGAGGAGCTGCGGAGGCTCGTCTCGTCCCATTCCCCGTCAGCTATCTTTTTGAGTGAGACCATGCTAGGCGCGTGCCCCCTGACCACCCTCCCGGGGTATAAGTGTCTTGCGACCCCACCACCACGAGATGGCCGGGCTGTGGATTTGCGGTTTACACCCGGAATTTCCTTTCACTTTAGATACCACCTTTCAGGCAGTGTCTGTGCAGCTTTACCTGGATAGAAGGTATACTGTTATTTCTGCGTACATTCCACCGTCAGCTGACTTAGACGCGGGGAACTCCCGCCGCATCGTGGCACAGTTGCCGAGGCCCTTTCTCTTGCTTGGAGATCTGAATGGCAGGCATCCTCTCTGGGGAGATTACTCAATATTTTCCAGGGAATAATTCTTGTCGATCTGATCTAAGAGCTTGGGATGGGTGTCCTAAATTTTGATGAGTTTACGCATCACTGCCCGAGAACCGCTGATTTTCTTTCCTTGATATATCTTGTGCTCTTCATATGCACAGTCTGATTTTGATTGGGGGGGTGGTTGATGACCTCCATGGTTGTGATCAATTTCCCATTCAAATATCATTTTCAGGGCAACTGCTACCTGAAAGCTGGAAATGACTGAATTCTCTATTTCAGTCGAGGAGTTTAGGTCGGTAGATGAGTGCGCTGAGTTCTTCTCCTGTAACCTTATCGTCGCTGGCCTGATTACTATTTCCAGAACGTCTGGACGTTTTGCACACCGACCACTCCCGTAGTGGTCGGCTGAACTTTACCTCCAGAGGCGGAGAACTCTTCAACGACAGGTTTACTGTGAGTGAGTTGCGTTCCGCTCTTGCTTCGTGCGTGGAGACACCGCCCATGGTCCGGACGATGTCACGTACGCCATGCTTCGACACCTAGGTCAGCGAGGCATGGCCTTTCTCTTAGGTTTGTTCAACAGGATCTGGGTGGAGGGTCTCCTCCCAGATTCATGGCGAATCGCTACTGTGCTCGCCTTTCGCAAACCGGGGAGAGATCACTCTACTCCGGCTGGTTTCCGCCTGATTTCTCTAATCTCTTACGTGTGCAAGTTGATGGAGAAATTGGTAAACGTTAGATTAGCCTTTTTCCTGGACAGTGGAGGCCATTTGTCTTCTGCACAGTGTGGCTTCTGCAAGTTCCACTCCACGTCGGATGCTTGCTCCAACTGGAAAATGCCGTCTGCGAGGCCCTTCTTCGTACACAGCACTACGCCACGGTGTTTTTGGATCTGGAGAAGGCATATGATACCGCATGGCGATACGGTATCATGAAGACTCTCCACACGATAGGGGCGAGGGGAAGCCTCCTAATGTTTATTTCTGAATTTTTGCGAGATCGTCGATTCCCAAAGGAGCCGGAAGATGGTGTCCCACAGGGAAGTGTCCTCAGTGTCCCCCCGTCTTTTCCCTGAGTATCTAAGGCATCACCTCGGTGCTGCCGAAAGATGTTATCGCTGCGCTCTACGTGAACGACCTTTCGATCTCTGTTAGCGCGGCCCAGATGCCAACTCTGGAGCGTCGACTCCAACAGGCATTGAACCGTGTCACTCGCTATGCCGAAACGCACAGGTTTCGGTTTTCTCTAGCCAAGACTAAGGTGGTGCACTTCTGCTACCATCCACGGCTCTACCCTGACCCAGATTATTTTCTTAATAGGGTGCGCCTGGAAGTGGTTGAATCGCACCGTTTACTTGGTCTTGTATTTGACAGACGCCTCACCTGAGAGGCTCATATTCGCAACCTTAGGGTCTCTTGTACCTGCGCCATGGATATTTTCAGTTTCGTGACGTTCATCCGTTGGGTCACTGATAGGGTTACTGCCTTACTTTTTTATCGATCCTTTTTTCGTTCGAATCTCGACTACGGATGCGATTTTTATGCATCCGCAGCCGAGCGTGTATTGCGGAAGCTGGTCTCGATCCACCGCACTTCCCCCATTGAGAGACAATAGTCGATGCTGGGGAGATGCCACTCGCTCTACACCGTGTACAGTGCATCATTCGCCTGTACGCGCGAGCCCGGTGCCTCCATCAATCGCCAACAGCTCTCACTGCATCCGCAGCTGATCTCGGCGGTGCTTATGCAACTGAAAGACGCCAGTCATACCCTATGCTCTTTTGGTTTAGGCCCAGGAAACTCCTTCGAGAGCTAGATACAGCTCTCGGGCCTGTGCTGCCCCCGTTTTTACCAAGGACGCCACCCTGGACGGTACCACATTTGGCTATTTGTCGCCACGCCTTTGCTCCCAAAGCTTGTACAGCGCCGGGAGTATTTTGTTCGGCCTTTTTGGAGCACATCTCGTGTCACGCTGGAACCGTGCGAGTGTATACGGTTTTTTTTTTTTTTAAATTTTATGGAGCCCATCCGGCAACTACCCACTTGGGCATAAGTCACCGAAAAATACGACAGCCTAGAACTAGGCTACTTTAAAGTAAAAATATGAAAACTTAACAATGATATAAAGTGGAAAAACTTAACAATCGAAGCAATCTCCGGCAGCGGGAGAAGGTCCCCCTCACCCCGGTGCAGGAGAGTGCAACCTACAAACAAAACAATAACAAAAAAAGGAACCTTAAATAAAGGGGAGAAGGCCGGCCTCCCCCCAAAAGTCAATAAGTCCACCAGTCATGGTGCACGCACTCGTCCCGAGTACAAGGGACAGGCGGTAGCGACCCCGCCCATCCCGGTACTGAGACAGGTATCGTGCGCGAAGATCACCCAGACTGGGACATTCGACAAGAATATGCCGAACAGTCTGGGGGACGACGCAGTCGTTGCAATAGGGCGCATGCGAGCGCTCCATCAAGTAGCGATGCGTCACACGAGTGTGTCCGATTCGAAGACGACAGAAAGCAACCTGAAGCCGCCGCGGCATTGGGGGATAGATCCATGGGAACATTCGCGGCGCAATGGCACGCAACTTTAAGTTCCCTTCGACTGTCTCCCATCTTCTTTGCCAAGCAGTCCGAAGAGCTGCCCGTATTCCTGCCATGTAGTCGGTGTGAGGAAGAGCAAAACGCTGGTCCGGTCGCAGAATCCTCGCGGAATTTTTGGCGCCCTCATCGGCGCGCTCATTCCCCTCAATTCCTACATGTCCAGGAACCCAGCAGAAGATAATCTCGACATCTGCCCGGCTCGCCAAAACCGTGGCGTCACGGATATCGCGAACCAGGGGATGCGGAGATTCCAATGCCCCGAGAGCACTCAGGGCGCTTTGTGAGTCGCTATAGATCACAATCCGGTCTCCGAACCGGGCACGTCGCGTAATCTCCCGTACCGAGTGGTGTATTGCCACCAGCTCGGCCGTGAAGACAGACGCAGCGCCTGCTAGAGCCCCGCCGACTTCAAGCAAAGGGGATACGGCGTGGAAGCCGACCCCTTCTTGGGACTTGGAGCCATCCGTATACACTGGCACGGTTCCAGCGTGACACGATGTGTGCTCCAAAAAGATCGAACGCACTACTCCCAGGGCAGTACAAGCTTTGGGAGCAGAGGCGTAGTGACAAATAGCCAAATGTGGTACCCTCCAGGGTGGCGTCCTGGGCAAAACCAGGGGCGCAACCGGCCCGAGAGCGATATCTACCTCTCGAAGGAGTTTCCTGGCCCTAAACCCAAAAGGCTTAGGGTATGAGTGGTGTCTCTCGACGGCATAGACACCATCGAGATCAGCTGCGGATGCAGTGAGAGCTGTTGGCGACTGAGGGAGGCACCGGGCTCGCGCGTACAGTCGAGTGATACACTGCATGCGGCGCAGACCGAGTGGCATCTCCCCAGCATTGACCAACAGGCTCTCAATGGGGAAAGTGCGGAAGGCACCGGTCGCAAGGCGAAGGCCGTTGTGGTGGATCGAATCCACCTTCCGCAATAAACGCTCGGCTGCGGATGCATAAAACTCGCATCCGTAGTCGAGCTTCAAACGAACAAAGGATCGATAAAAAAGTAAGGCAGTAGCCCTTAAGCGCCCCAAGCGCTGAACGTCACGGAACGGAGAATGTCCATGGCGCGGGTACAAGAGACCCTAAGGCTGCGAATATGAGCCTCCCAGGTGAGGCGTCGGTCGAATACAAGACCAAGGAAACGGTGCGACTCAACCACATCCAGGCGCACCCTATTAAGAAACAAATTTGGGTCGGGGTGAAGCCGTGGATGGCGGCAGAAGTGCACCATCTTAGTCTTGGCCAAAGAAAACCGAAACCTGTGCGCTTCGGCATAGCGAGAGACGCGGTTCAATGCCTGTTGGAGTCGACGCTCCAGAGTTGGCATCTGGGCCGCGCCAAAAGAGATCGAAAAGTCGTCCACGTAGAACGTAGCGAGAACATCTTCCGGCAGCACCGAGGTGATGCCGTTGATGCTCAGGGCAAAGAGTGTGACACTGAGGACACTTCCCTGCGGGACACCCTCTTCCTGCTCCTTTGGGCCGGAGAGGGCTCCCCTCACCCGTACGCGGAATCGAGGATCTCGCAAAAATTCAGATATAAAATTAGGAGGCGTCCCCTCGCCCCCATCGTGTGGAGAGTATCTATGATACCGTATCGCCATGCGGTATCATAGGCCTTCTCCAGATCCAAAAAACACCGTGGCGTAGTGCTGTCTACGAAGGAAAGCCTCGCAGACGGCATTTTCCAGTCGGAGCAGAGCATCCGACGTGGAGTGGAACTTGCGGAAGCCGCACTGTGCGGAAGACAGATGGCCTCCGCTGTACAGGAAAAAGGCTAATCTAACATTTACCAATTTCTCCATCAACTTGCACAAGCAAGAGGTTAGAGAGATTGGGCGGAAACCGGTCGGAGTAGAGTGATCTCTCCCCGGTTTGCGAAAGGCAAGCACAGTAGCGATTCGCCAGGAGTCTGGAAGAAGACCTTCCACCCAGATCCTGTTGAACAAATCTAACAGAAACGCCATGCCTTGCTTACCTAGGTGTCGAAGCATGGCGTAGGGGACATCGTCCGGACCATGGGCAGTGTCCGCGCACGAAGCGAGAGCGGAACGCAACTCGCTTACAGTAAACTTGTCGTTGAAGGGTTCTCCGCCTCTGGAGGTAAAGTCCAGCCGGCGGCCTTCCGCGACATCACCACGTGCATTGAATGCTGGTGGAGCAGCATCACGGCTAGAGAATGCAGAAAAAGCGGTTGTGAAGGATTCCGCCACGGACGCGGGGTCCGAGATTGCGGTCCCATTCTCCTGGAGAACGGGAGGGGGGTCCTGCGAGAACTTGCCCCGAATCCTTTTGACTCGCCTCCACACCTCTGCTAAAGGGGTCTTCCCGTTAAGTGAAGACACGTATGCCCGCCAAGAAGAGCGACGGGCGTGCTTCGAAATATACCGGAACCTAGCCCTAGCCCGACGAAATTCAGCGACAGTGAAATCGTTCGGGCGGCGCTTATAGCGCATGTAGACATAACGCTTCTGTTTGAGGGCCGTCTCACACTCGGCCGACCACCATGGGAGTGGTTGGCGTGCAAAACGGCCAGACGGCCTAGGAATAGTAGTCAGGCCCACGGCGATGAGGTTGACGGAGAAGAACTCAACGGCCTCATCTACCGACCTAAACTCCTCGACTGAGATAGATAATTCAGTCATTACCTGAAATGCAGGCCACCGCGCCCGCGCCAAGCACCACCGAGGCGTTCTCTCAGGCGGCAGTTGCCCTGAAAATGATATTTGAATGGGAAAGTGATCACTACCATGGAGGTCATCGACCACCCCCCAATCAAAATCAGGCTGTGCATCCGAAGAGCACAAAGATAGGTCAAGGCAAGAAAATGAAGCGGTTCTCGGACAGTGATGCGTAAACTCATCCACGTTTAGGACACCCATCTCAAGCTCTTCGAGCAGATCGGCAAGGACTTGTCCCCTGGGATTTATGGAGTAATCTCCCCAGAGAGGTTCCTGCCGTTCAGATCTCCAAGCAAGAGATAGGGCCTCGGCAACCGTGCCACGACGCGGCGGAAGTCCCCCGCGTCGAAGTCAGCTGACGGTGGAATGTACGCAGAAATGATAGTATACCTCCTATCCAGGTGCAGCTGCACAGCCACTGCCTGAAAGGAGGTATCTAAAGAGAAAGGAAGAACGGAGACATCATGCCGGGTGTAAACCGCGCATCCCCCAGCTCGGCCATCCCGCGGTGGTGGGGTCGCAAGACCCTTGTACCCCGGGAGGGCGGACAGGGGGCACGCGCCTAGCATGGTCTCCTGCAAAAAGATAGCTAACGGGGAGCGGGACGAGACGAGCCTCCGCAGCTCCTCCCAGTTGGCCCGGAGTCCACGGCAATTCCATTGAAAAAATATGCCCTCCAGGCCTAGCTTGGAGGAGACGCGGGGGCCCTCCTCGAACTGAAGACCCTCACGGGAATGGCCGTACAGTTCCCGAGGGCAGAACCCCGGGCGCTGTTGGCCGGAAAAAGCGCTGGAGGCGCTGTTGCCTTCGAGGACTTATTGGGGGAGGTTGGGCTCGCCATGCGAGTCTTTTCCTCCCTCCGCCTCGAAACCTTAGGCGGGCACTGCGGCTTCGGAGGCGGGGGGCCCTCTTTTCGAGGAACCACCGTCTCCGAGCCACTCGCTCTACCTCGGGGCGTGGGCGAAGGAGCCGAAGCTCCTTTGTTGCTGTCCTTCTTTCGGGGGACAGCTTTAGGAACCCCCGAAGATGGCCTAGCTACCATCTTCAGGGGTGTTGCCTCCTGTGAGTCTAACGACTCGGTGGAGGCGCGTGGCCGTTTCGCCTTGCGGGAAACGGTCACGCTGGGGGAAGAGGGGGGAGCCCTGGTTTTAGCCGGGGCTGGGTATGAACCCTTTTTGCCGCCAGCTTTACCAGGGGAGCGCCCGGGTTGGGTAGAGCCCGCAGAAGAGCTCCGAATGGGCGCGGAAACAACCGTGCTCGTTGGCCTGGATGGGCCAGGAGCAGAGGGTGCCTTTCTAGCTACTGAGGCATATGACGTCCCAGGCAGAGCTGGGCGCGCCAGGACCAGGTCCTTAGCCACGCGGAATGAGAGTCTATCCTGGGCCTGAACGGCCAGGATTTCTTTCTCCAGGAGATATGCACCACATTGCTTCGAAGAAACAGGGTGCGGCTCTCCGCAATTGACACACTTGGCCACACACGATTTGGACTTATCGTGTGCGACCTTGGAGCAATTTACACATACTTCCGGTGACCCCGACTTTGCACGTCTACATGAGCGATTCGTATGGCCGAAGCGGTGACAGTAATAGCACCGCCGCGGAAGTGGCACGAATGCCTTCACGCGGTAGCGGTACCAACCGGCACGCACTGACTCAGGGAACTTGTCACAGTCGAACGTGACGAAGAGTGTAGGGGTGGGTCTTGAGGCCCCTTCCTGTTTTCTCATCACACGTTCGACTTTGACCGCCTCATGGTCGGCCAGCTCTAGGGTGATGTCCTCAATGGAGTAGTCAACGAGTTCCCTCGCATAAACTACTCCTTTTAAAAAGTTCATGGTAGAGTGCGGCGTCACACTTACCGGGGTGCCATGAAGTGTCCGAAGAGCACTTATCTTGGCCGCCTCGGCGGGATTCGCCGCATTCGCCAGAAGGCTCCCGTCCGAGAAACGGGTCACCTTCGGCTCTCTACCAATTGCACTAGCTAATCCTCTCCTCTGATGGATCATGTTGCCCTTGGACAACATGGTGCCATCAGTGGAGCGAATAACGAGGAAGCGTTTGAAGCCAGCGGGCTCGAAAACGCCAGGTAACCTCTGAATGAGGGGCCCCGATGTCATCGAGGCTCCGCCCTGTGCACTCTTGGTCTTAGTCAGGGGCTCTGCACACGGGGGGGTAGAGGGGGTGGATGTGCCGATTTTGGCTTGGTCGCCTACCAAAGTGGCAGCAGACCTATCCGTCCACGCAGCCCCGCGGATGGAGAGGAGCCCCGAGTCTTCTTTGTCTTTCTAGTCTTTTTCTTTTTTGGAGAGGAGGGCGGGGAATGAACCCGCTTCTCACCTCCGCCGGCAGAAGCCCCCATGCCAGATGGGCCGGCCTCAGCCAGGTCCCTCTCCGAAATGGAGAAGTTCCTGGTAGTCGTGGGGGCACCTGTCGGAGGAGATGCCTCCCCTCCTTGTATTCCCTCGGAGCCCTCAGCCGTTTGAGGAGGACCTTTCATAGGGGCGGACTCGGGTTCGGTGCTTCGCGCCGAGCCCGGATTCCCCCCCATGGAAGGCCCTACCGTCTGAGGCTGGGTCTCCTCAAGGACCATGTCTATCATAAGAGGGGCCTCCAGTTGGCCATCCCCTCCCAGGACATCGCAGGTCCCCTTGGCAGCGTCAAGAGTCATTTGTGGGGAGGCACAAGCCTTAACCCCGGCAAGGTTTAATATCCTTGCCAGTAGGTCTTTTGAGGGAAGCGACCGAAGGGGCCTGGCTTCCCTCTCCCCCCTAAGGGGGTTTGCCCTACCTTGCCGCTTACAAGAGGGGCGGTCGGCAATGGGCTGCCTGCTGGCTTTCTTGGCAGTCCCCTTAGAAAGAAAAGGAGGGACTGCCGCTGGAAATAGGAAGGTGCCCGAAAGCACCTCCAGAGAAGGGAGTGAGGGGAAGTCCCCTACACCCGTAGGCGTAGGAGAGGAGTAAGCCTCCTCTTCGGTTAAAGAAGTATGGAGGGTCCCCTGCGCAAGCACAAGGGGGGGACCTCCATTTTTTTGGTGGAGCTGCCCGTGGGCGGCTCCGTTGTTCTTGGGGAAGTTGGGGGTTGGGTTTTTTTTTGATACTCATTATTGGGCATGGTGACCCTCTTATTTACACGGGACGCAATAGCTCACCACCTCTCACAGTTGCCCGCACTGCAAGAGGTGCTTGCAGGCCCGGCAGAGCCAGGCGCCGCCATTTGGGACCACCTCTCCCGCCTGGTGGCCTGGCAGTCCATCGGCATGGCGGCTCCAACTTAGACACGGCGTAAAAATGATAGATTTTGAAGACGAGAGGAAAAGGGATGTGAGGAAGGTATGGGTGGGGATGAAGCAGGTAGTTAAAAACCAGCCACCCCAGACCGGAGCTCAGGGGTTAGGGAACATTGTCCCCCACCCCCTCAGCCCCGATGCGGGACGGTTGGCTGAAAGGAAGGTCAGCATCTACCCTGTGAAATTAGAGGCTGACCAGAGAAAGTTGTGGGAGAGGTTGTGTGAAAAGAGAGGAAACAAGTGTTTTGAAGGAAGGAAGAGAGGCCAAGCTGGGGCCGGACGGGGTGCTGAGTCCCGTCAGCACGGCGGCCAGGATGGAAAATCGCCGCGCCACTTACGGGGGCGAGTGTATACGCATGGCTCCAAGTCCGAAGAGGAAATCGGCTTCCACGCTGTATCCCCTCTGTCTGGAGTCAGCGTGGCTGAGGAAGGCGCTGCCTCTTTCTTCACGGCCGAGCTTGTAGCAATACACCACTCGGTACGGGAGATTACGCGACGTGCCCAGTTCGGAGTCCGGATTGTGATCTATAGCAACTCACTAATCGCCCTGAGTTCTCTCGGGGCATTAGAATCTTTACATCCCCTGTTTCGCGATATCCGTGACGCCATGGTTTTGGCGAGCTGGGCAGATGTCGAGATTATCTTCTGCTGGGTTTCTGGACATGTAGGAATTGCGGGGAATGAGCGCGCCGATGAGGGCACCAAAGAGCCCGCGAGGACTCTCGAAAGGACCAGCGTTTCGCTCTTCCTCACACCGACTACATGGCAGGAATACGGGCAGCTCTTCGGGCTGCTTGGCAAAAAAGATGGGAGACGGTCGAAGGGAACTTAAAGTTGCGTGCCATTGCGCTGCGACTGTTCCCATGGACCTACCTCCCAATTCCGCTAAGGCTTCAGGTTGCTTTCTGTCGTCTTTGAATTGGGCACACTTGCGGGACCCACGCCCATTTGATGGACCGCTCACCAGCGCCCTACTGTGAAGATTGTACTGTCCCCCAGACTGTTCGGCACATTCTTGTCGAATGTCCCAGTACCAGGATGGGCGGGTCGCTACCGCTTGTACCTTGTACTCGGGATGAGTGCTTGCACATTGACTGGTGGACTTGTAGACTTTTGAGGAGAGGCCACCCTTCTCCCTTTTATTTAACCAGTTTTTGTTTTTTCCCCCTGATAGGTCAAACGTTCCTGCGCCGGGGGAACCTCCCCTCGACGCAAGAGCTTGCTTCTTGCTCCTTGCCTTTTCCCCCTTTTTTATAAGTTTTAGTGTTAGGCTTGTTTTTTTTTGTGTTTTTGTATCTTATTTTAAAGTAGCCTAGTACTATGCAGGTTTTTCATACGGCAGGCAGTCGCCAGATGAGCTCTTAAAAAAAATGAAGGATTAAAAACAAAAATAACCTTTAATTACACTAATAATGCTAATTATGGAAATGTCTACAAATTGAAATGAATGGGAGAATTATGTCGCTCCCAATGAAATAATAAATCAAAGACTAGTCTGTATAACGTGAAAAGTTCTCTCTCCTTGCGTTTAGAGATCTAGCTTAGTCCCACGTGGTCTCTGCTTGAAGGGGAGGGGGCTCAAGCCGGTCCTTATGGTCGTTCCCTCACACTTCTACTTTCCGGAAGATGACTTTTCTTGGAGCGAAGGGAAGAGAAAAGGGTTCGTGCTCGTAGGGTATCATGAGTGGGGACAGGGAATTCCTAACCTGCTTCGAACAGGTGTACACATGTAAGATTATCCGACCAAACCGATACAACTAATAAAACAAATCATTACTTATATATTTTTTTACTTAAACAAACAAACATGCAAATAGTAGTGGAACGGAAACTACAAAACCTTATACAGGGTGGGGCAGAGAGGACGGACGTTTTTGAAAAATTCACAAAATCACTAATTTTATCTTCAAACAAATTTTATTGACATCAATGTGTTCGTATTGAATTAGCCTTTTCCAAAATTAAGTTGGAAAACAACATCCATCATGTGGCCTCCGTTAATGCATTTCTGAGGGCGTTCTTGGAAGTTGGCCTCCACTCTCTCCAGCATTGCTCTGTTGATTTAGGCGACTTCCACACGAATAGCTTCTTTCAAATCGTCCATTGTACGGGGTTGATACTCATACACACGTGCTTTGAAGTTTTTCCACAAGAAATAATTACACATGGACAAATAAGGGGACCGAGGGGGCCAAGGAGTGTCAGCAAACCTGGAAATGAGGCGGTCACCGAAGAGAGGGCGAAGAACGTCCATTGATGCTCTGGCTGTGTGGGTCGTCGCCCCATCCTGCTGAAACCACACACGTCGGATAGGTATACGTTTTATTCGTAATTCAGGCACAAAGAAGTTGTTTATCATCTCGATGTAACGCTCTTAGTTCACAGTAACAGCATTTCCATTATTGTCTTCAAAAAAGTAAGGACCAATGACGGCAGCTTTTCTAACAGCACACCAGACTGTAACTTTTGGGCTGTGCAGTGGTCTTTCTTGCAGTTCTCTCGGATTTTGAAGAACCCAATAACGACAGTTCTCTTGATTCACCGTGCCATTGAGATGAAAATGAGCTTCATCACTCATTAA
>OZ018325.1:897457-957457 GCA_963969495.1 Ceratothoa steindachneri | reverse complement strand
CTGTTGTTCAAGGAGAACAGCATTAGAACAGCCATTGTTCGTTTTTAGCCCTTCGCCAAGAAACGGTTCTCAACCCCCCCCCCCTGTTGTTCAAGGAGAACAGCATTAGAACAGCCATTGTTCGTTTTGAGCCCTTCGCCAAGAAACGGTTCTCATCCCCCCCCTGTTGTTCAAGGAGAACAGCATTAGAACAGCCATTGTTCGTTTTGAGCCCTTCGCCAAGAAACGGTTCTCATCCCCCCCTGTTGTTCAAGGAGAACAGCATTAGAACAGCCATTGTTCGTTTTGAGCCCTTCGACAAGAAACGGTTCTCATCCCCCCCTGTTGTTCAAGGAGAACAACATTAGAACAGCCATTGTTCTTGAGCCCGTAGACAAGAGACGGTTCTCATCCCCCCCCTTTGTTCAGAAGAGAACAACCTAGAACAGCTATTGTTCTTCAAGCCGTTCGTCGAGAAACGGTTCTCCTTCCCAAGACGCCTCGTCAGGATCCTTTTATCCCCCCCCCCTTCGGCTGGAGCTCGCCAGCGGACCGAAACTCCTTTGCGCCACCTTCCACTGCACCACTAGTGCCAAATTACGTAAGCCAAACTTCACCTTTGAGTATTGATCCCTTTTGTCAATTCTATCCTGTGCTTTAAATTGTTTATCGAACCATCCCATCTCTTTAACTCTATATTTGTTTTACCTTTTTTAATCCCTTAAATCCTTGGATTAGCCCGAGTCTCCACGACCCCTTTCCATTCTGTTTATGTCAATATTTTCCGTTTTTGTGTATTGTTTATAGTTATTATTAATAAAACTCTATTTTATTAATGATAGCAATATTATTATCCTTGAGCTCAGTTTCACTTCTTATGCATATCGAAGATACATAATATCGGCCGCCAGACAGTAAACGCACTCTAAAGATAATTAAGGAAGTTCCCTCAACGAATAGATATATATGGTATCGTCGGGAGTCATTCTACGACATATATATATATATATACTATTTAAATTTGGTATCAGGTGTGTAAGGTTTAACGCTATATCTTTGCAAACACTGGTCTCAGTCGAGTAAAGCATAGTGTTATTCGTTATAATAATAGAATATAGCAGTTCCCTTTTGTTTTAACGATTGCTATCCCCCCTTTTTTTTTTAAACTTAAGAAGCTGGAGTAGCTCAAGGAACGGTTATAATAATTTGTTTGTGTTTTTTTTGTGATTTTAGTCAGTGGTTATTTAGATTGAGAAACCAGGTACGAATAGTTCAGTGCCCATATTTAGGTAGGCTAATTCTATAGAGGCATAATTCTTGTTGCGAGGAATTTTAGTTGGTTGACTAGTGCGCCCCCAAGTGCAAAGATGACTCAGTTTGAAATCTTTAAAGCGCAAGGAGAGTCCTGTGGACTTTCCGGAAAAGAACTAACTGAGTACATTCAAGAGGAGCAAAGAAAAGAGGAAGAAAGAGAAATACAAAGAAAAAAGGAAGAAAGAGAAATACAACGAGAAGAAAAAGAAAGAAAGGAACGGATAAGACAAGCTGAGCTTCAGATTGAATTAGCTCGGATTAAAGCAGAAGTTCAAAGAAAAAAGGTAGAAAAAGAAAGAGAGGAACGGGAAAGAGTAATCCAACGAGAAGAACGAGAAGGAAAAATACAACGAGAAGAACGAGAAAAAGAAATCCAACGAGAAGAAGAAGGACGGACTCGCGCTCCTTCCCAGGAAAGCTGAAAAAGTTTCCGAGCCCCGTAAAACCGCAAAACTTCTTTCCCCAAAACCAACAACGGGACTCCAAACCTCCCGTTAAGACTTCTCCTCCATCTCTCTTCCCGAAGCGACCAACCATATGCTTCACCTGTGGTGTAGAAAACCACATGAGCTGGAATTGCCCCCAAAATTCTAGGCTTAAAAGCGGACCAGCCCACCAAGTTCACCAGATTAATGCAACCCCGGCTCCCCCGGTGGTGCAGACCTAAGCAGAAACTTCTCCCCCTCCGTCAGGCCACCAGGTAAATTTTGTTTTTGGTAAAAGTTCATCGGGAACTTTGAAATATGAGGAGGGCAGCGTGGACAGCTGCCGAGTATTGACTCTCGTCAGGGACACAGGATGTACGTGTTTCATCGTGTCCGACGAACTCCTCCCAGTGGCCTCTAACCACGAAAAATTTGCGGTGGTACATGACCAACTTGGGCGGGCGAACCGATTCCCCGTCGCTAGATGTTACATGCAGTGTCAATATTATAATGGCTGGGCTGAAGTCATTGTAGCACCCATAAAATTCTGTTCTGTACTTATAGGACAGAGCCCCCAAGTAAGTTTCGACCCTGTGTTTTAGGCCGCCCTTCCTCAAGGCCGAGATAAGAAAGAAGCCCAAGAGCCCGTCCCCATCAGAACCCCGATACCGTCCGATTTCTCGGAGACCCCTAACCAGGACTTTAGGTCGGCAAAAGAGGAGTGTGAATCACTAAAACCCTTAGGTGATAAGGCCCCAGACAAGGACACGGAGACGGTCCCTGGACCCCAAGAAAAAAAGAACCCCCAACGCGCCCATGGAGATACCTTCGTAGAACTGGACGAAGCATCGGCGCTTGAAGAGGATTGCCCCGCGGAGTCCCTTAATGTAATCCAGACAGTGTGCATCCAACCTGATGCCGATTACCCTCCTCCTTCCCTACCAGGCGAGTCTTTGGAACCCTCTGACCTGGATAGTGACGCGCAGCTGACACCACGTCAGAAGAGTCAGCTACAAGAACTAATTAAATGGAATCACCATTTACCCACCCTATTAGCTCTTTTCGAGCAACTGCGTGAAAATGGCCTCACCATTGGCCCCAGCAAATGCCAGTTTACCCACGAAACCATCAAATATTTGGGTTTCAAAATAGGACAAAACAAGTTAGGTCCCCACGAGAACAAGATTAAGGCAATCGCCGACATGCCCCTCCCGATTACAAAGAAGCCATTAAGATCGATCCTAGGATCAGCTTCTCCCTATCAGCGATTTGTTCCGAATTTCGCTGCAATTTCGGCCCCCCTATGCCCCCTTCGGGAAAAGAATTTCTCCGATCGTTTACGTTGGAATGATGTCGCTGTTTCCCATTTTAATCAGCTCAAAAGTAAGTTCATTTCTGCCCCCATTTTTAAGTTGCCCAACCCGGAAAAATCCTTTGGGGTTAAGACCGACGTGATCAACGAGGGCATTGGAGGTGTACTCCTTCAATACGTGGATGACAGAACGAGTCATCAAGTTGCATATGCTAGTCGTCAATTATTACCACGCGGAAAGAGATATGCCACTAGAGAAAAGATAGCTCTATCAATTATCTGGGTCATAGACAAATTCAAGCTGTACTTGATATGTAAAGAATTTCAAATAGGAACCGACCACCGTCCGTTAGCCTATATTAGGAATTTGAGACACTCAAACGGCCGCATCATGCGCTGGAGTTTACTCTTGCAAGAGTATCAGTTTAAAATAAATTAGATAAAAGGTTCCGATAACCAGGTCGCTGACGCCCTCAGTAGAAATGCGTTACCGAATAGCGTAGAATAATTGTATTCATAGGATTAGTATCTCCATGTAGGTATATACCGTCTTGTACGACTTAATTTAAGATTCATTTGTAATATAATTAATTAATGTATATGTCTGAATTTTGTAACGCTCAATGTCTAATTTTTTGTATGTCTATATATTTGTTCTTATTAATTTACGTATAAATTATTTTGTCCCGTATGTACTAAGTTTATATCATTTCATTGTTCCATGCCCTTTTTTTTTCTTTGATTAAGTTGTATTAAAGGTTATTTTCCCTGTAATCTAAAGATCAAAATAATCATATGTATTGAGGTAATACTAGTTAGGTGCAGGAAGGTACGGTTGGTACAAGAAAACGAGTTCCCCACAACGAAGCTCTATCGTTGTCCCTTCTCTCTTTTTTTTTCGAAGCGACAACTTTCCCCTGGAATGGAGGGGTGTGATAGAACGAGTTAATTTCAACTCCTATCCCATATTATTAAAAACCACGATGCTGCCCACGTGCATCTTCGATTCGAGGCTTGGAGTCTTATCACCGTTACCGGATGCCAATGTTTAAACAAGGAGGTTATCGTCCCCCCGTTCGCCCCATACGCCGACCTCGCCAGATCGAGTTAGGCTTATGAACAGATAAGGCATTGTTCCCCGGCCCGGCTGTGCGTTTCCTCCAAGCTTTCACTCCATTTTCCCCCACGCCAAGGAGATGTCCTGGCTATTTATATGGAAACTTTACCACTAAGATCAGATTGGAGATCCAGATTTTCGTCGCGAAACATCACCACGACCCTCTCTCCCTTTGTGCGCCAAAGGACCTCGACCTCGAGATTCACCATCACTTGTCCAGAAGGAGGACAATATTCCTTGGGTGCCAAAGGTTCGAGCCTTTCCGACGCCACGTCCCCAAGGCTTCCCCCCCCTGTTGTTCAAAGGAGAACAGCATTAGAACAGCCATTGTTCGTTTTGAGCCCTTCGCCAAGAAACGGTTCTCATCCCCCCCCTGTTGTTCAAGGAGAACAGCATTAGAACAGCCATTGTTCGTTTTTAGCCCTTCGCCAAGAAACGGTTCTCATCCCCCCCCCCTGTTGTTCAAGGAGAACAGCATTAGAACAGCCATTGTTCGTTTTGAGCCCTTCGCCAAGAAACGGTTCTCATCCCCCCCCTGTTGTTCAAGGAGAACAGCATTAGAACAGCCATTGTTCGTTTTGAGCCCTTCGCCAAGAAACGGTTCTCATCCCCCCCTGTTGTTCAAGGAGAACAGCATTAGAACAGCCATTGTTCGTTTTGAGCCCTTCGACAAGAGACGGTTCTCATCCCCCCCCCTGTTGTTCAAGGAGAACAACATTAGAACAGCCATTGTTCTTGAGCCCGTAGACAAGAGACGGTTCTCATCCCCCCTTTGTTCAGAAGAGAACAACCTAGAACAGCCATTGTTCTTCAAGCCGTTCGTCGAGAAACGGTTCTCCTTCCCAAGACGCCTCGTCAGGATCCTTTTATCCCCCCCCCCTTCCGCTGGAGCTCGCCAGCGGACCGAAACTCCTTTGCGCCACCTTCCACTGCACCACTAGTGCCAAAGTTACGTAAGCCAAACTTCACCTTTGAGTATTGATCCCTTTTGTCAATTCTATCCTGTGCTTTAAATTGTTTATCGAACCATCCCATCTCTTTAACTCTATATTTGTTTTACCTTTTTTAATCCCTTAAATCCTTGGATTAGCCCGAGTCTCCACGACCCCTTTCCATTCTGTTTATGTCAATATTTTCCGTTTTTGTGTATTGTTTATAGTTATTATTAATAAAACTCTATTTTATTAATGATAGCAATATTATTATCCTTGAGCTCAGTTCCACTTCTTAAGCATATCGAAGATACATAATATCGGCCGCCAGACAGTAAACGCACTCTAAAGATAATTAAGGAAGTTCCCTCAACGAATAGATATATATGGTATCGTCGGGAGTCATTCTACGACAATATATATTTATATATATATATATATATATATATATATATATATATATATATATATATATATATATATAAATACCCCAAAATTATTTTTATAAGAATAACTAAACACAGAAATCAAATTAGTGAAAATCTATTAATAAGAAATTGATGTAATATCTTAAAAAAAATAACTAAATTAAATAATAATCCCACAAGTTTTTAAATATGCATAATAAACATGACTTAAATGACTATCGAAATACAAAAAATTATAAACTATAGCAATAAAGTCGAAAGCAAGGCATGAAGCAATCGATTAATAAGACAGAAAAAAGATTAAATAATCCCATGAGCAACAAATATGAATAGTAAACATGAATCAAGCGGAATACAAAAAATTCACTATAAAACACAGCCAGAGAGAATTATATGGGCAGGGCGAACAATCGAAAATAAGTTAGATCAGGGGGTATGTAATCGAAGCGGATATTAATAAATGGAGCGAAGCAAGTAGTTCAATTAAGTTAAATTTTAAGTGATTGAACATCAAATAATATGAGTAGACTAAGGCACGAAAGTTTAAATAGTAAATAATCAATAATGGAGGGGTCAAAAGGACGACTAAAACATTAAATTAAGGGAAAGTCAATAATAAACCAAATCGTTTAGATATTAATGGGACAAACTAAAATAGAAATAAAAATTTCTCTGCACGAGTACTGACCTTATAACGGTTAAGCTGGGAGTAACAACTGATAGTACGGACAAAATTAGGCAAAAAGAAAACTATTAAGGGGGATGTGGTTGGTTGTACATTTGTCTATATGGTGAATAATTATATATATATATATATATATATATATATATATATATATATATATATATATATATATATATATATATATATATATATATATATATATATATATATATATATATATAAGTAAAAGAACTCAATGGCAAGTTTTGGTATATGATATCACGAACCACTGTATAAGAGCCAAAAGTTTAAGACTAGTCTAGTATATTAGACTTTTGGCTCCTATATAGTGGTTTCTTTTTCATATATATATATATATATATATATATATATATATATATATATATATATATATATATATATATATATATGAAAAGAAACTCACAACTTGCACGTGGGTCAAAATTATGATAAATAACACCCACAAAGAAAATGGAAAAACGAATCCGAGCGCTTTCGTCTTTATTCTAAAACGTTGGAATAACGTTGGTCAGGACGGACAATGTCTTAAATAGTAAGGAGTTAGTGGTTAAAACGGCTACTTGCATCAAAACCCTAACTAAGGGGTATTAATTCTTTAAACACTAACTTGTGATTTAATATAATTAGATATGATAGGATCTAGGCTAAACAATCCAGGGCTAATATTAAAATTTGGGAAATTATTAATAAAGATACATTCCAAAATATTTCTTGAAATGTAGTTTGTATATTTGATAACAGGTTTAGCACTATTCCAATTATTAGTATGATCCTGACTATAGCGATGTAAAAATAATGCAGATTGTTGACAAAGATTACGAACATTAGTTTGGTGCTGTTTGACTCTAACATTCAATTCTTTACCTGTCTGTCCATAGTAGCATTTTTCACAATTATTGCAACCAATAGAATATACAATACCTCGTTTAGAGGGTGAATTTTTACGAGAAGGCCATGGATAGTGAGTGTTATCATATTTAAAAATAACATTTATGTTCAAAGGTTTTAGTAAACGAGGTAATTTAATGAAAGTTTGCTTAAAAGGTAAAACTAATACATTTTTGGCATGAAATTTGTGATGTTACGATTAGGTTGATAAAATGAACGCTTAGCAGAATTATAACAATTTTTAAGTACGTAGAAATGGCAACACAAATTTAAACCTATATTATATATCCTATCAACCTCTTTTTCCAAATATTCGGGTGGAACAATTCTCAGGGCACGGAGAAACATGGAAGAGAAAACATTTTTTTGATACTAATATGGTGATCGGAATAGAAATGGATGTATGAGTCAATGGCTGTAGGTTTTATATAAATTTCATAATTGAAACTTTGGTCTGTTCGGTAGATCAAAATATCTACTTTAGAAAATGAAAAAGATAACACCATCCCTTTCGGGTCGGAAAAATGCGTCTCAGCGGGGGATAGGCGGACTGATCAAACACAGGTGTTACCAGCCGCTTTCAAGTTTTCCCACGCGAGAATAATTCTCTCTCCTTGCGTTTAGAGATCTAGCTTAGGCCCACGTGGTCTCTGCTTAAAGGGAGGGGGGCTCAAGGTGGAACTTAGGGTTCGTTCCCTCACATTCTTCTTTTTCAGCATGTGCCAATAAAACGTTTTTTTCATTGTGTGTTAATGTGTAGAAATCGAAGTGAAAGGAATAGAGATCTCTGCTCTCCTGCGCGCTGGCCACAAGTCTGACATCGTAAAGAGGCTGAATGTCAGCCGGATGACCGTCCACATAGTCAGGGAGAGGCTTCAAAACGGGGAAGACTTCAAAGATCGACCTCGTTCAGGCAGACTGTGAGAAAGGCCTTCGAAAATGATCCGAAGCTCCAAAAACTGCGCCAACGAAGAAGAAGACGATATCTGTGGCCATGGTGTCCAAGACCGTCAAGGAGGAGGTTGGCAATACCTTGAAGTGCGTGAAAAGGCCGCTACTCACCCACTATATATGAGAACAAAGTCGGGAGCGCTTGAGTCGCCTTTTCAATGACTTAAAGATTCATGGCAATCGAATTAATATTTTTCTGTGGAAAAAACCCTTCACAGTCAACTCGGTCATCAACAAGCAGACTGACTGTGGCCAGGACGCCTCCCCTCCGCGGTTTGCAACTACAACAAAGAGAGTCATATAAAATGGAGGAGGCCAGCTTCCTAAAAAATTCAGAAAGTCTACAAATCAGTGAACACGATCCCGTACAGAGTACAAAGGACACGCGGGAGTGAACCCACTCGTCCTGATACGGCGACAGGTAACGTGCTCGAAGATCATCCAGACTGGGACATTCAACAACAAAATGTCAAACAGTCTTTGAGACAAAGCATTCGTCACAATACGCTTCCGACGAGCGCTCCATCAAATGGTAGTGCGTCCCGCTAGTGTATCCAATTCGGAGACGACAGAAAGTAACCTGAAGCCGTCGTGGCATTGTGTGTGTGTATGGGGGGGGGGGGTAGGTTCATGGAAACAGTCGCGGCATAATGGCACACAATTTTAAGCTTCCCTCGGCCATCTTAAAATCTTCTTTGCCAAGCAATCTGGATAGGTGCCCATACTCGTGCCATGTAATCGGAGTGAGGAAGAGAGAAACGTTGGTTTGGTCACACAGTCCTCACAGACTATTTGACGCCCTCATTCCTCGCAATTCCCACATATCCAGGAACACAACAGAAAATGATCTCGACATCCATTCTGTAAGGAAATCGACCCTCTCTCCTCTCTCCCAGTTGAAACACGTGACGTTGACCGCAAAATATCTGGGCCAGGCACCTTGGGTCGATCTCATAACCACAGCCCCTCGCCCCTCGTCTCTATGAAAAGTAGAATGGTTTAAACTGCAAGATCTCCCCTACGAGTGTATATTCAATTTCACCTCAAGTACGAAATTGGAGACGCTTTTCTCTCAAGCTCGAAGGGTCAACTGGACCAGAGGAAAGACTTGCTGAGAAAAACCGTTGAAGTAAGAACCCTCCTACGGCCCTTAAACAAGCCTCCCCCCCCTCCTACCCCTACCCCAGTAGGGTGACAAGGTAAAAATACCAAACACTTGTGAAAAAGAAGGGAGAATTCGTGAGTCAATTAGGCTACGAAGTCCCTACAAGAGAGGCCGGGCTACCAAGGGGGCTAAGAAGCAGCTCATCCTCGAGCTAGTCCCTGGTTATCAAACCGAACTTTAAGTTAACATGTTCAAGTTCAACTTATTCTCGTCATAGAAACACCCACATCCCCACTATCCTCGCCCTTGAAGAAGACCCACCCCCGAGTACAGTCCTAGCCCTTGAAGAAGACCCCCTCCGAGTACAATCCTGGCCCTTGACGAATTCCGAAACGGAGAAGAAACAGCTCCCCCTCGAGCCCGTTACCCGGTGGTCAGACCAAACTCTAAGTCAACTTGTGGTTTAGGAACCAAGTTCAACTGATTCTCCTCAGAGACCCCCCCCCCCCTCACTATCCTAGTATAACACAAAGCACCGTGACAGTCCTCGCCCTTGAGGAATTCCGAAATGAAAAAGAAGAAGCTCCTCCTTGAGCCCGTTCTCCGGTGATCACACCGAACTCTAAGTTAACTTGGTTTAAGAACCAAGTGCAACTTACTCTCGTCAGAGAGACCCCGCCTATCCTGGTACATCCTAAAGCCCCGAGATAGTTCTTGCACTTGAAGAAGATCCCCCCCTTTGAGTAGCATGTGCCCCACCCCCCCATCTGTCACACTCGCCCAAAGTCCCTTGTGACTGCCAACTCATCCCGTCTGCTGCCAATCATCTGGTCGAGGCACGCGTCAAAGAACCTACTGGATTCCCGAGTTGTCTGGGCTCATTGAGTTCAAGGTCAGACACAAAGCCGTCGCCGGAGGGACCAAGGTATTTCAACTCCCGTAGAGACAATTAGCCTATTTCTTTTATATTGAAGTGAGTAGCGAGTTAACCAACATTTCAAGGTCAAGTTAAAAAGCCTTACTTAAAAAAATTATTATTATTATTGTGTATTTAAATTCGTAGTATTTCTGTGGTTCATGTTTATTTTGTTTTTGTGTTTGTGTTTTAATTCAAGTTTTAGTTTGTTTTAACAATTTTGTTTATTCTAAACTTGAAGCACTCCTCATGGCACAGGGAACCTTTAAAGTTTAAAGAAGTCAAGACCCTAGAGAATAATAATTAAATCATATATGTCACTCTTAGAGAGATATCACGTTAATCAAGGAGTATATGAAAACAACACATAAGTACGAACATCCTTCCATCACTCAGTCCTTCCTATACCACGACACATTCGGCTCGCCCAAACCGTGGCGTCACGAATATTGCAAACCAGGTGATGCGGTGATTACAATGTCCCGATAGCACTCGGGGCCTTTTGTGGGTCGTTATAGATCACAATCCGGTCTCCGAACCGGGCACAATGCGTTATCCCCCGTACCGAGCCGAGTATTACGAAAAGATCGACCGTTGAGACAGACTTAGCGCCTGGTAGAGCCCAGCTGATTTCAAACAGAGGGGATACGGCATGGAAACAAACCCCCTCTTGAGACTTGGATCAAACCTATTCACTGGCACGGCTAAAGCGTGACACGGAGTGTGTTCCAAAAAGGCCGAACGCAATATTTCCGGGACTATAGAAGCTTTGGGAGCAGAGACCTGGTTACAAATAGTCAGGGGTGGTACCATACAGGGTAGCGCCCGTGTCCAAACCAAGGGCACCACCAGCTCGAGATCTCCGGCATGTTCTCGAAAGAGTTTCCTAGCTCTAAACCCAAAGGGCTCAGGGTATGGCTGGCGTCTCTCGGTGGCATAGGCACCGCCGAGATCAGCTGCGGATGTAGTGAGAGCTGTTGGCGACAGAAGGAGGCGCCGGGCTCGCGCGCACAGGCGAATAATGCACTATAAACGGCGCAGAGTGCGTGACATCTATCCAGCATAGCCAAGTACGCTCTCAATGGGAAGGCACCAGTCGCCAGACAAAGGTATGGGCGGTGTTCTAGTAGACCTTCCGCAATACACGCTCAGCTGCGGAGAATAAAACTCGTAGTTGAGATTCGAACGAAGAAAGGATCGGTAGGAAAGTATGGCAGTATCCCTATCAACACCAAAGGCGCTAAATATCACGGAACGAAGCATGCCCATGTCAATCGCTCCTTTTTTGTCATATGGGCCGCAGCAAGAAAGATCGAAAAGTTGTCCACGTAGAGCGTAGCGAGAACATCTTCCGGCAGCAGCGAAGCCAAGCCGCTGAAGGTCAGGGCAAAGAGTTTGACACTGAGGATACTTCTCTGCGGGACACACACTTCCTTCTCCATTGGGCCGGAGAAGGGTCTACCCCACCCACCTGTACGCGAAATCGACGATCTCGTAAAAAATCAGAGATAAAGATTAGGAGGCCTACTCTCGCCCCCAACATATGGAGAGTCTCCATGATACCGTATCGTCATACGGTATCATAAACCTTCCCCAGATCGCAAAACATGGTGGCGTAGTTCTGTTTATGAAGAAAGGCCTTGCAAACGGCATTTTACATCCAGAGCGGAGCATCCAACGTGAATTGGAACTTGTGGAAGCCGGGTGGCCTTAACTTTTCACAAAAAAGGCTAATCTAACATTTACCAATCTCTCCCTCAATTTGCAAATGCAGGGGGTTAGAGAAATTGTGTGGAAACCGGCCGTGGTAGCTTGATCTTTCCCCATTTTTCGAAAGGCGAGCACAGCAACGATTTGCCAGGAGTCTGGAAGGATACCCTCTACCTAGATCCTGTTGAACAAATCTAAAAGAAAGGTCATACCTCGCTCACCCGGGGGGTCGAAGCATGGCTTACGGGACATCGTCAATACCAGGGACGCTTTTCGCGCACAAAGTGAGAGCAAAACGCAACTCCCTCAATGTAAGTTGTCATTGAAGTGTTCCCAGCCTCTGGAGGTAAAGTCTAATTGGGGACCTTCCGCGACATAACGACGCGGATTGAATGCTGGCGGAGCACCATTTCGGCTAGAGAATGCGGAGGAATCGGTCACGAATATGCCTGCTGCGGCCGTGGGATCCGGTGGGTGTCCTTCGAAACATACCGGAAACTACCTCTAGCTCGAATAAATTTACCGACAGTGAAATCGTTCGGGCGGTGCCTATAGCGCATGTGGCCATAACGTTTCTGTTTGAGGGACGTCAGAGACTCAGCTGACCACCACGGAAGCGGTTGGCTTGGAAAACGGCTAGACGTTCTAGGAATAGTAGTTAGGCTCGTCGTGATGAGGTTGCCGGAGAAGAACTCAACGGCCTCATCTAGTGACCTAAACTCCTCGAATGAGAGAGAAATCAGTCATTTCCTCAAATCCGGACCACCACAACCACGCCAATCTTCTGCGGGGTGGACTCTCAGGAGGAAAGTGATCAATACCATGTATGTCATCGACTATCCCTTCCCCCCAAAAAAAATCTGGCTGTAAGGCCTTAGAGCATAGATCGAGTTAGGAAACGAGGTTCCTGGGCTGTGATGCGTAAGCTGATCCACATTCAGGCCACCTATCTCCACCTCGTTGATCAGGTGTCAAAAACCTGACCCCCTTCGAATGGTCGATTATTCTCCCCAAAGGGGCTGTCTTCTGTTCAAATCGCAAAGGAAAGGGCCTCGTAAAAAGTGCCACAACGGTGGAATTTCCCCTCATCGAAGTCGGCTTATGGTGAAATGTACGCAGAAATAACAGAATACCTCCAATCCAGGTGCATCTAAACTGCTACTGCCAGAGAGGACGTATCTAAAGCAAAGAGAAGGACAGAGACATCATGCCCGGGTGTAAATGGCGCATCCTCCTGCCCGGCCCCTATTTAGTGGCGGTAGGGTTGCAAAACCCTTATACATTGTGAGGGTTTATAGTCGGCACGCGCCCAGCATGTCCTCCTGTAAAAAAGATAGCTAAGGGAAACAGGAGGATACGAGCCTCCGCAGCTCTTCTTCAGTTGGCCCGGAGTCCGCGGCAATTCCATTGAAGGAATATATCTTCCAGGCCTAGCTCGGAGATGCTGGGTCCCTCTTCGAATATAAGACCCACACGAAAATGATTGTACGTTCCCGGAGGCAGAACACTTGGCGCTGATGGCGCTCTCGTATTCGAGGACTTATCGAAGGAGGTTGGGGCCGCCATGCGAGTTTTTTCTTCTTCCACCGTCTTCAAGCCACCCAGCCTAGCAATTGGTGTGGGCGTAGGAGCCGAAGCTCCTTCGGTGCTATCTTCCTCTCGGGTAGCAGCTTTAGGAACGCCGGAAGATGGCCTTACAACCAACTTCAGGGGTGTTGCCTCCTGTGAATCTAACGGGGAATGTGAACCCGCTTCTCTCCACGCCGGAAGTGGCTCTTAGGCCAGACGCACCATCGACAGCAAGATATTTCTCTGAAATGGAGAAGGTCTTGGCTGTAAAAGGGGCTCTAGCCGGGGTGAGGAGTTCCCTTATCTCCTTGTAATTCCTTGCGGGGCCCGAGCCATCTCAGAAGAAGCTTGCACAGAAACGAATTCAGGTTCGTTGCTTGGCACCAAGCCCGGGTTCGACCCATAGAAGATCCTGTCGTTTTGGGCTGGTTACGTCAGGTACCATGTTCTTCTCAATTGGGGTGTGGTAGGCAGGTAGGGAGGACGGATCCAGCTTGGTGACCGGTTTCTGAGCGGTTAGAGTTATCACGCTTAACATCTTATGTAAGTGTTTGGTTCCGTGATCCAAATGAGCGCTCATTTGTGATCGGGGAGGTCCATGGGCAGGAGGAGGAGGGGCCAACAAAAGGGTAGAGAAAAGGTGATTGTAAAGAGACGACGGAAAAGCAGGGGCACACTAAGAGAGAGTTGGTAAAGGAGACGGAAATTAAGGGTTAGTGAAGGAAAGAAGAGAGACTAAACTGGGGCCGGACGGGCCGCTGAATCCTGTCAGTATGGCGACTAGGAAAGCAAATCGTCGTGCCCCTTTTGGGGTTTTAGAAAGATATCATTTACATATAATTAATCGGTCCCAGTCTAGCATTGGTGCGCTTTGCCAACCCAGTCCGTCATTCAGGCAAAATTGTCCTGGAGCATTAACCATACAAGATGGTGCTGGTGTAGCCAGCTTATATGTGTACTGAAGGAAGGTGAGAAAAGTCGATTGCCCAATACACCCCGTACCTGATACTTGCTCTAACCAGAGGGTTTACGGCCTCACAGCAGGTAGCGACCAGACGGTAGAGACTGTCACTCGACTAAGGCTCATAAGAGGACGGAAGTGCGCAAGGCAGCTAGATCCTGTCTGGATTGGAGTGCAAGTGTGGAAAGGGGCAGGAATTGGGTATTGAATAAAGAGAAGTAGAGATAGGTGGGCCCACTAATGAGTAGGGTGGGCAATCACTTATCATTATCATACCCTGCTGCTAGGTGATCCCAGGATGGCATGCAGTCCACCAGGGCACCATGGCTACCGGACCCAACTTTATCGAGATGGGAACAGTGATCCTAATACAAAGTGGGGAGAGAAAAGGTTGAGGGGATAACAGTGATAATAACAATAAAATTGATAATAATAACAAATAATACTCTTAATAATGATAACATAGGAATAATAAATTAATATTAATGATAGTAAAAAATAATTTCTAGTAATAGTAATACACAATAATTCTAATAATAATAAAAATCCTAATAAATAATAAAAGAATAATAGTAAATAATAATGATAATAATAATAAATAATTCTAATAACAACCTACTAAATATTAATAAATATAATATTCCTAATAAATAACACCAGTAATAATATTCCTAAGAAGTCTACTATTAAATAATAATAATAAAAAAATATTAGTAATAAATACCACTAATAAATAATAATAGTTAAATATTTCTAATAAATACTACTACTAAATAATACAAATTATATCTCTTAATAAATACTACTACTAAATAATAACAATAATAATATTCATAAAATACTACCATTAAATAATTCTAATAAAAATATTACTAATAAATACCACTAATAAATAATGATAAATATTATTACTAATAAATACCACTACTAAATAATAATAGTAAAAATATTTACAATAAATACTACTACAAAAAATACTAATTACAATATTTATATAATTACTACTACTAAATCATAGCAATAATATTTCTAAAACTACTACTATTAAATAATAATAATAATAATAATAAAATATTACTAATAATTACCACTACTAAATAATAATAATAATAAAATTATTTCTAATAAATACTACTGCTAAATAATTATAATTGTAATTTCTCCTTATAAATACTACTAGTAAATTATAATAATACTCCTAATAAAGGCTACTACTAAATAATAACAATAATAATATTCCCCAAAATACTAATAGTATTAATGACAATAATAAAAATATTACTAATAAATACCACAACTAAATAATAGTAATTATTATTAATAAATACCACTACTAACTAATAATAATAAAATATTTCCAATAAATACTACTACTAAATAATAATATTTATAATAAATACTACTACTAAATAATAGTAATTATCATATTTCTAATAGATACTACTACTAAATAATAATAATTACAATATCTCCTAATAAATACTAGTACTAAATAATAACAATAATAATAACACTAATAACAACAATAAAAATAACAATAAAATAGTAATATTAATATAAAGGTACGGTACTGCTGAATGGTTGCCAGTCGAAAGCAGAGCAGCGACTCTCCCAGGCCCCATCTCAAGAGTTTATGTCAACCCAGTGACAGAGCTTCCGTACAATCCCCTCAGGCAGCGAGGACAGGCAGCTCCTCTCGGTACCAAGTGTAAAAAAGGCTACACGGGGTAACCCCCTAAGTGGTAAATGAATTCGAAAGTGGGAACTACTTTGAAGGTCTCCGACCACCACCCAACCAAAATACTAAATGTACATCCGTATAAAATAGGCATAGTTCTCTGCCAGTGATGTGTAAACTCATTCAAATTAAAGACACCATGTCCAGCTTGTCGATCTTGTCGCGAAGGACCCGACCTCTGGTATTGATCGTGTAGTACATCCCCCCAATGTAGGGGGCCTACCGTTCAAATTCTTGAGGAGGAAAAAGGGCTCTGCAACCGCGCTAGGATGCGGCCGAATTCCTCAGCGTTGAAGTCAGCTGATTGTAGAATATATGCAGAAATTACAATATACTCGTACCTCTTATCCTGGGGTAGTTGCAATGCTAGAATACCAGTGATGTCATGCTGGGTGTAAATCTCGTGCCCCTATGCAATGTCGTTGAAATCAGAACACATTTTTATCGAGAGATGGTGGGTCTGGATCATGTGCCCAGAAAGGTCACCTTTAAAAAAAAAGATAGATAGCTGAGAAGGGGAAGAAATGAGCTTCAGCAGCTCATCCTAATTGGTTCGTAGTCCAGGGCAATTCCATTTAAGGAATGCGACCTCCAGGCCAGCTTGGAAGAAAGGCAGGGGCCGCCTTCGAAGAGAAGATATTCACGGAAATGCCTCTACGCTTGCCAGATGCATAAACCTTTGGGATATTAGGAACACCATGGCCGAATGGGCTGTCGCCTTTAATGACTTATTTGCAGAGGCTTAGCTCGCCATGTGTCTGTTCGTCTTTTCTTCCCTCCGCCTTAAAACCTCTGGCGGACAGGGCGGCTGTGGAGGCTGGGGTCCCTCTTTTACAGGGGTCTGCCTATATGAGTCGCCTAGTCCACCTGTGGGTGAGGGCGTGGAAGCCAAAGTTCTCTCGGGACTCTCCTCCTCTCGGGGAAATGCCTTAGAAACCGACCAAAGACCGTCTAAAGACGACCACCTTGGGGGATTTGCTTGTCGCGCGTCTGCGGCCGTTTCGCCTTGTGAGAAACGGCCACGTGGGGAGAGATGGGAACTCTGGTTTTATCCGAGGTGGGGTGTTAGCCCTGTGAGCAGCCAGCTATAAGAGGGGGGCGCAGGGCGAGGTAGAACCCACACAATAGTTCCTATTCGGCACTGAAGCAACTTTGCCTGTAGGCCTGGACCAGAGGGGGAAATTTTAACTTTTGAGACTTAAGACGTACTAAGTCGCACAGGGCGTGACAAGACGAAGTCCGTAGCCTCACGAAAAGAAACCAGGTCCGCAGTCTGAACGGCTGCGACATCTTTCTTGAAAAGATCTATACTACATTACTTTGAGGGTCTTGCTCACCGCAAATCAATAATTCGGATTTATCATGCAATTCCATTGAGCACTTCGCGCTGATTTTGGGTTTAGAGATTTGTAATCTCTGCAGTTTTGATTTGTATGACCGAAATGGCGTCAATGGTGACACTTCCACGGCAGTGGCACGAATGTCTTAATTCACTAATGAAACAAACTGGCACGCACCGATTCAGAGTCTACCACGGTCGAACGTGATGAAGAATATAGGGGTGGGTCTCGACCTCCCGCCCCCGTTTTCTCATCGTACGTCTGACTTTGAACGTTCGTTGTTCAGCCAGATCTTCGGTGATATCTTCTAAGGAGTAGTCCACAAGTTTCCTCGCATAAGCCACCTGCACAGGCGAGCCATTGAATATCCACTAAGCACACACAAAGATCACCTGGGCAGTGTTCGCCGCATTGACCAAAAGAGTCCCGTCCGAGAAATGGGAGACTTGCAATTGTCTCCATAGAACCCTAACTAATGCCTTGCCAATGTTCGCCGCATTCACCAAAAGGGTCCAGCCCGAAACAGGGGAGACCTTGGGTTCTATACATAGAACCCTAATTAATCCCTGAAACCGGCGGGCTCAAAGACGCCGGACAGCCGCTGATAAAGGCCATGGTCGTCTTCGCTCTCAGACTAATGGCGCTTCTAGGCTAGACTAGCTAGTTATGGCACTGTAACCTACTGAATAGGAAGGAGATCCGTGAGAAAACCGGAAGCCCCACAGAAGGAGAGGAATCCTTGGTCTTTGTTTTGTTAGATCTCTTCTTCCTCTTGTTTGGAGAGGAGGGAGGAGAGTGAGCCCTTTTTTTGCACTCCAAAAAGGTGCCTCAAGGCCGTACGAGCCAGCCTCACCAATGTTATTCTCCGAAACGACGGAGGTCTTAGCCGGAACGGGGGCACCAACCCGGAGAGTAGGTTCCTCATCTTTTCGTGAGTCCTCTGAGTCTCGTACTGCCTCGAGAGGATCTTGCACAGGGGCTGACTTTGATTCGGGGGTGTATCCTACTGAGTCACCTTTGGCAAATATGCTATCATCAGTTGAGGGGCTAAAAAACGCCAGGTCGTCTCTCAATGAGAGGCCCTGATGTAATTGAGGCTCCACTCACCATACTGGCAACTTTGGTCTTTGTTTGGGTCTCCCCACCACAAGGTGCTTCGGGAGCAGACATACTGGTCTTGGGCTGCTCTCTTACTGACGACGCGGAAATAGAGAGAGAGAGGGTGGATCCCTATGCCTTCTTCTAACATTTCACTTTGTTTTGGTAGAGGTGGTGAGACTGAGGAGTGAGCGCACTTATTTCCACCCCCATAGGAATCCCCAAGCCAGACGGACTTGATTCAGCCAGATTTTTCACAAAAATAGAGAAGATCTTGGCTGGCAAGGGGACACCAGGCGAGGTAAGAGGTCCCTCCTCTATTTGTGAGTCATCGGTGGCCAGTGCTGCCTCAGGGCGACCTTTTACAAGGGAGGAGTCAGGTTTATTGTCAAACATCGGGCCCAAATTCGACGCCAAGGAAGACTACCATCTTGGGTAATTGCATCTCCGGGAGCATCTGCATGTACTTCAGGAGGGGCCTTCAAGTGTCCCCCTTCCCGCACTAGGGTGTTGGATATCACAAGCAAGAAGTAATAGGTCCTATGGCCGGTCACAAACGTTAGTGAAGCCAGCATGCCGACCTTCATTGAAACAAAGGGGCCACGGGCATGAGAGGTCCCATCAATATCAAGATCTTGGGATCTATAAGGTGTCTGGCAAAGGCAAAGGAGGGGTGGGGGCACCTGTTAATACCTCACTAAGCGGTTTGGGGTGACTAATCTTCCCCAATCAAAGGGTGTAAAGGAGGTGACCGAAGGAGGGCCTGAAACCGAGGCGGCGCGTCTACTAGCTTGCCGTGGTTTTGGGGGCCTCCTGTAAATAAGAAAGCGGACACACCGCAAGTGGAGAGTCGCCTGGAGGAGACTCTCTAAAAGGAATTAACGTTGAACCCTAAACCTGTATCATTTGCAGGTGCTGATACACTTTCTCTGCTAAAATAGGGAAGAAACCCATGAGAAAGCACAGGAGGGATGGGGGAGGCTCCATTACAGAGGTTGAGCTGCCCATGGGTGGCGCCGAAAATGCCGTAGACAAATGTTTGTACAGGAACCCCACCACCAGTCAGTGGTATCGTCGCTTTATACGTCCACCCAAACACCAAGGTCGGACAAAGATTGAGAGGGATATAGTCCCCAATTTTGTCAAGTTATGAGAACCTGCCGATGCGCGAAGTTGCCCAACTTTACCACCAATAAAAAAGGGTAAAAAGGGTGTGTGAATATAATTCTCTTCAAGCCACTCCCATCTCTGGTTTACTGACTCTTCAAGTCTCCATGCTGGGTGCGTTAATGGTTGGGGGGTGCACTTTTTCAGCGACTAGAAGTTAATCAGTGGACAGTTAGATCCCAAAGAGTCGTAGCTCCCAGCTAATCGTCGACAGGACGGCTAAGATCTGAAGAACTGTTGTAACAGACCCATAGACGGGAACAGAGACTTTGAGTTGGCCTGACAACCAGCAAGGCAGTAAAATCGGCCCGCCAAAAGCAGTACAGCCTTATTTATGCCCAGGAGAACGCTCGCATGCAGGTAGGTGGTCAACCAATTACACACAAAGAATTGGTTATTTTGGGCAACCAGAGGGAAAATCCCTCCAATGACCTGCCGCATTTTGTGATAAGATGATAAATGGTTATTGGACTGATGGTTTCCAATGGCTAAATGAGGCTTCCGCCACTAGATAGCGCCACCCAGCGCCAGATCCGATTGCATATTTGAAATCTCCAGGGTGAGTAACCATATGTTTCATGGTCATATGGGTCATTTCATGGCTCTAAATGGGTACAATTGAACTTTATTCCTCTTGAAAAAAATGCGACGCCTTGACCTGGCGCTTCGCCGCAAGGTAAAAACAGATCTTTCCATTAATCGCGTCTCAACTCCAAGGACCCATAAAGTCATTGTCTCCTGCGATCTGCGGGTGTTAAAGGGCGTTGTTTATAGAGATTCCAATGCCTCTCTTCTGACACCGCCAGAGGTAGCTGATAAGGTCCTTAAGTTTAGACAAGCGGTTGAGGGGATACTCGTTGAAAAAAGGTAGTGGAAATATTCGTTTTAAGACATATTTTCTAAGAAATTTAAAAATGTGTTTCTATTATGCAGTTTTATTTGTACTTTTCAGATCTGACACTCGTTTTCCCGGAAATGTATACTTTTCCTGTAATCGACTAAAGGTCCATAATAGGAAAAGTGTGGATTTCCAGTGAAAACGAGTTTCAGATCTGAGAGGTACACATAAAACTGCATAATAAAAACATATTTTTAAAGTTCCAGAATCATAACCTTCCCTTCCTTTCCCTTACCTTACCTAACCTGCCCCTAACGATATTTTCCTCATCTTCTCTCTAAAACAAAGTTTTGCGCAGAAAACAGTTTATAAACAAGAGGCTAGCTAGCACTTGGTCGAATTCAGGCATTAGAAAGTCACGTGCCCTTAAACAAACTATTTTAAAATTTGCATCTGGTTTTACTGCCTTTCAAATCCTTTGCAATTATATTACAGTAAAAGAAATTTCGATCTTGCCTAAATTTACAATTCACGCGGCATATAGGGCATTTAATGACTCGCAGGATTACCCTGCCAGCCCTCTATATTTCTAGTGCATGGCCGAAGACAAGGCCATGCACGAACCGTCCGAAATATAACGAAGCATGCTATCGTTAATGTCTTAAAACCACTATTATCCAAATGTAGCGCGAGAGGGAACTAGGAGTAAGGCCCTAATTTTCCCTGTCCAGCAGAGTGTTCAAGTGAACCCAGTGGCAGAAGGGTTCCCTAAAATGCACTCAGGTCGGGAGGGCGAGCAGCTTATTTAGAGGAAAAAATAATGTCAGATTTAAGCAAAGCATCAAATATAGCATTAAAATGTATTTTTCACATTTACCTACCTATGCTTACTGAACCGGGCAAAGTATACTCTCGTGTTATGGGTATTAATGTAGCTGCCAAACGGTCCAGTAAAAACAAAACAAATTCTTTTTATATACTCGTTCAGTACCACAAATGCATAAACACCCGTAACTTCCATACCTATTTAGACTTTCTAAACTTGCTTTAGTCTATCTCGACAATAATCCCATTTTAACCAATCTTGGGTCGGTTTCTAAGAGAAAATTCACACACTTCTGAACACATCTACTTCCAGTTGAACCACTACTTGTGAACCGATATTTAATTGAGTTTGGTATAATCACAAA
Organism: Ceratothoa steindachneri; assembly: GCA_963969495.1. Taxonomy (NCBI): domain Eukaryota; kingdom Metazoa; phylum Arthropoda; class Malacostraca; order Isopoda; family Cymothoidae; genus Ceratothoa; species Ceratothoa steindachneri. Next base: position 935,773 of record OZ018325.1, on the reverse strand, counting down.
ATACATACGTTTCTCCTATGCATAATATTCCGTTATTTACGAATGCATACATTGTGTGACTTACTTTTCGATCGTCTTTTGTTTTTATTGATGACGTCATTGCATATATTTTTTAATCCTTTCTTTTTTCTTTAATTTTCAAATAAATTTTTGGAAAATTAGAATGAACTTAAGGGGTATTCGCATGACATGAAGATTTGTTAAGTTATTAAAATATTAAATTATATTTTGGAAAAATCTACATTTGCACATAAAGATGGGTAGCAGATTTGAAGAACGACCACCCAAAAAGGCATTTGAGTAAGTATGCTTGGTATAAAACTACATAGAATGAAACAATTGTGTCTTGTAAACTCTCTACAAGAGACAACTTCACCAGAAAACCCCGAAGCATGATATAGTGTTTAACAAAAGAATAAGATGGATACCTGATTGTAGTCCTTTAACCAAATTCACAATATTGATCGAATGCACAAATTCATCCTCTCGTTATGACTCACCTCGAACAAGTTTGTAAGTTTATATCCCGATCAGTGGACGATGTTTTTGTTCAAAGAATTTGATTCGCTGTTAACAGGGTCAACAAACCTAATTCGCGTCCTCTCAATTATTCTGACATTTTGACCTTACGACTTTCAATAATTCCCAAACTCACCTTAGAAGAACGTTGACAATTATATCATTAGAAACAGAATATTAAACAGCGGTAATTTAAGACGAAGATAGAGCCGTTATTTCCAAGGTTTTAGAGCCTTCTAATCAAAAAAGGCTATAGAAGCAATGTTATTCATCTCATCGAGTTACATTTATTTATTTATCTCATCGAATTACATTTATTTATTCATCTCATCGAATTACATTTATTTATTCATCTCATCGAATTACATTTATTTATGCAATTCTGAAGATATTTATTTTTCGAAATTTCGTTAGTTTTTTCTGGTAAACATGAAGATCCGGGGTTCTTGGTCGTATAATATTTCGTCCATGTTCTAATATGTTTCACCTTTTTTGACTAAATTCGAGGGTAGGATTGTAGGGAGATCGCCCTGCGATGACCGTGAGATTTCAATAATTTCTTTTTTTTTGGGGGGGGGGGGGCACAGCACCCTAGTATATAATCGTATTTTTTTTTAGAAAATAACGTTAATTCTCACTTTTTTTTTTTACAAAATCGTTTCTGCGACTCGTGGGTTATTGCTGACGTCATCAATGAATGAATAATGATTTTATTTTTATTCAATTTAAGATCACTTTAATCACTGTATATTTATTTTTTGAGCCATGTTTTTTTGCACTTTTTTGACTATTTTTATCTTTTTTATACATTTAAAAATACTTCGCTTGATCTTTTAGAGGAACTAGTTTTTTGAGGACGAGAGACGACCCTTTATGCGGGAGTTTCAGTTTTTTCTTTTGTGCAAAGTGACCTAAAAATATTCTCGAACTTTCCGGGTTTTTGCGATCGAGACAAATTAATAACATCTTTAGCCGATCATAAATTAATTAAAGTTCAAATTAATTATGAAGAGTGGGGTCAAGCGTTAGCGATCCAAGATAATTTTCTTTTAAATGTGCTAAAACAAAACGTGATTTTGAGACCGGCGAGAGCAATCGCCATTAGTTCTTTTCTTCCTCGCTGCTATTTCTGAACTTTCTCCCCCACAATAAAGTAAATGAAAACCATTTTCCATTTTTTTTCTCATTTTAAAATGTTTGTGGTCAATTTCTGGGATTTTTTAAGTGAATATAAAAAGGGCTCCTCGTGATTTGAGCAAAAATAGCGTCTTGTGATTTGAAAAAAATGGCGCCTTATGATTTGAACAAAAATGGCGCCTTGTGATTTGAACAAAAATGGCGCCTTGTAGATTTGAACAAAAATGGCGCCTTGTGATTTTAACAAAAATGGCGCCTTGTGATTTTAACAAAAATGGCGCCTTATAGATTTGAATAAAAATGGCGCCTTGTAGATTTAATCAAAAATAGCTCCTTGTGATTTGAACAAAAATGGCGCCTTGTGATTTTAACAAAAATGGCGCCTTGTGATTTTAACAAAAATGGCGCCTTATAGATTTGAATAAAAATGGCGCCTTGTAGATTTAATCAAAAATAGCTCCTTGTGATTTGAACAAAAATGGCGTCTTGTGAATTGAACAAAAATGGCGCCTTGTGATTTGAACAAAAATGGCGCCTTGTAGATTTGAACAAAAATGGCGCCTTGTAGAATTAAACAAAAATGGCGCCTTGTGATTTGAACAAAAATAGCGTCTTGTAGATTTGAACTAGGACGGACTCAAACGCGCGTTTAAACGGACCCAAACTTCTTCCCAAAAGATTTCGGCTGAAAAACAAACATTTGGGCTAAAAATTTTTAAAGTAGGCGGTGCTATCGTCGTCTTAAATCACCAAAACAACATAAGGGTTTCCAATTTCGTTAGAATCGACCGAAGAGTAACGATGATATTGCCCCCCAAATCATTGAAAAGTAAAATTGTTGCCATCTGACCGGTCGACCAACGAAGCGACATAGTAACTTATAGAGGCGCTGCACGCGACTAAAAAAAAAGATTAATTAATTGCGTGAACGGTAATTAATCGAGTCTTATTGTAATAATTATGGTGTTACCACATGAAACCTAAACAGAGGTCTGGTCTGCAAATGACACCGAGATAAACGACCCCACCTCTGAAATTGCTTCTAAAAAAGAGCAGACGAACTCAAATGAAAAACAGTTCACAAATGTTTATTTGTTGTGTTTTCTTTTGTTGGATGTGCGTCACCCTTGGAAGGGTGAAAGGCACAAATGAAATCCTTCCTCGTCAACCCCAAGGGTGAAAGGCGCACATAAAATCCTTCCTCAGCGGACGAAAATAACCTTGAAATTATGATTTAAAATGGAATACACAGACGCCCACTTCAAGGAAATTAAATGGCTCCATTCCTAGCTCCTCCCCGTAGTGGTGAGGCATTTCCTAACAACAATGAACACTGAAGTCCCTAACAACGTCTAGCAACCGCATTTGAATTCTAACCCTAAGGTTATTATTTCGAAATGGGTGGCTTCGCTCCCCTACTCCCCCCCCCCCCTTAATGGTGGGGATTGCAATCTCGACAATTCGTAAGCCGAGCATTAAGTTCAAATTTCAATGTGATGCCAGACACCGATCGGCGCTATAATGTTCATTGTTTTTAGGTTGTGCTTCTTCACTTTACACATATAAGCTCCTCCCACGAATGCTAATTAAATCAATCATATTTTCTTTAAGATTGAGTAATATAAAATGTCCATATTATATTTTAATTAAAAAATCACTTCAAAATGATATATAATACAATATGATGCAATGCCAATTGATAAAGTAACTTTGTATTCCATATTTAACCATAAAAGATAGAATTGACAAAATTAACGATGGCCGCGAGTGAGTTGACATATTGAGTCCCTCTGGTCTTTGCCCCCCTACGTTTCTAGAAGCTCTGATTGTGCGTTCTCGGCCTCACCATAGAAGGGAGAGGAATTTTCTCTTTGTGTCCTCCCTCATCCCAGTAGTGGCAGATGGGCAAGTATGCTGCAGCTGACATCTGTAGGGTTATATAACCACCCACTCTTAATGCCCACAGGAAGATGATCTTTGGCTAAATATGTACCATATATTTCACTTCCTCTCTCTTCGCCACTTTCTTTACAGATTTCTTCTTACAAAACTTTCTGTGGGAGATGCCTTTGTTTTACTTTGAACTTAAAAATAGTCTCTTTCTGTCTGTTCTCCTTCTCATTCTTTTCTGAACCTAGTGTATTGCTTAGTAGCGTCACTGCACACATACAACTTCTTGAAAGAAAACGGCTACAATCGAAGATTAAAATTTTGATTTAAAATCTATTTCTGTGGCATTATTAGGAATAGCAGCATTTTGGTGTCAGCGATGCGTCGCGAAGGGGACGAAATGTAACGGCCTTGCGTAAAACGGGCGGGAACGTTGATTTGAGCACGTGCTGTATTGTTTCCCGTAAGGTGAAACGTGAGAACGCTGCCACCGTCTCATTTGACATAGTCGACAAACTTCCCGAAGGTATTCGTTAAAACGTCTTCAGGAACTCCTAAGGCTAGCCCTAAAAAGGATGAGAGCTACATGAGAGCTTCGGCTCCTACGCCCACACCCAGAGCTGAGCTGGGTGACTCCGAGACGCGGGACCTTCCAAATGAAGAAATCCCGGCTACGACGCCGCCCCTCCAGCCGAAGGTTTTGAGGCAGAGGGAGGAAAAAGAGTTCCATGGCGAAAGATCCTCTCTTCGAATGCGAAAGGGCCTTCAGCGCCTTGTGTGTCCAACAACCCCACCAATTCTACCTCCATGAAGCGTACGGCGATTCGAGTGAAGGTCGTCTCATTTGAGATAAGATGTAGAAGGGGAGATATGATTGAGTCTTTAAAATCTGTTCTGGGAGGGATAAGTTGGATTTTAGCAAGTTGTTTAAGTTGGAAGGTAGTAATAGGACTAGGGGTCATCACTTAAAAAATACAAAAACAGAGGTGCAGGTTGGATGTTAGAAAAGATTTTTTCACCAATAAAGTGGTAGATTACTGGAATAGTTTAGCATCTGAGACGGTAGACAGTCCAAACTTGAATGTATTCAAACGAAGATTAGATGATTATATGGGGATGGAGGGTTGACTTTGGAGAGTATTCTGGTCTCATTCCGGTGGATGCAGTTTTTTATTATTGTATATTATTATTGATTTGGATTTTGACGAGTCCTGATGATGATGCTTTTTGTTTTTGACACATTCCTGTGTACGGTTCGAATTGTATATTGTAGATGCATGATCTGACACAATCCTATAGATGCATTTTGTGGGTGGGTTTTAGCAGATGCGGATGATCTTTGATAGGCCCTTGTGGCTTTTGTCATCCGTGAAATTATGTTATGTTATGTTAAAAATTATGTTATCTCCTCCAAGCTAAGCTTGGAGGGAATATTCCTTCAATGGAATTGCCGGGGACTCCGGGCCAACTGAGAGGGAAAAGTTGTGGAGGCTGGCCTCCCCTCTCGTCCCCCTTTAGGCGCTCTTTTACAGGAAAACAGCGTGATCCCTGAATACCCTGCCAGTGTATAAAGGTTTTGTGACCCCTCCACCACCGTCTGATGGTCGGGAAGGAGGATGCACGAATTACACTCTAGATGATGTCTTCTTTCTTCTATTCGCTATAAATACTTCCTTTTAATCATTGTTAGTGCAGTTACACTTTGATAGAAGGTTAATTCTGCGTACATTCGTCTGTCAGTTGACTTGGACGCAAGCGACTTCAGCCGCGTCGTATCACGGTTGCCGAGGCCCTTTCAGGAAATGACTGATTTCTCTGTCTGGGTCGAGGAGTTTAGGTCGGTGGATGATGCCGTTTTTCTCAGGTAACTACATCGCCGTGAGCTTAACTACTATTCCTGAACGTATGGTTATTTTGCACGAAGTCTGCTTTCTTGGTAATGGGCCGAGTATGAGACAGCACTCAAGCAGAAGCGATATGCCTACATGCGCTATAAGTGACGACGGGATGATTTCATCATCTGTGAATATTGTCAAGCTAGAGCTAGATTTCGATATGTTTCTAAGCACGCTTGCCGCTCTTCTTGGCAGGAATGCCTGTCTTCGGTTATCGCGAAGAGCCCGATTTGCAGAGTCGTGGAAGCGAGTAAAGGATTCGAGGTAAGTTCAAGCAGGAACCCCGTCAGGTTTGCGACGAGAACGGAACTGCAGTCTCGTAACCTGAGTACGTGGCGAAATATTTTGCGACTGTTTTCTCGACATTCTCTAGTCAGGATGTTCCACAGCTAGCATTCAATGCACTCCCTGATTTTACTGAAGGTTGCTCTTGTCTATGCGCGAACAGCGTCTATGGTCCGAACGATACCCAGTATGCCATATGGACCCCTTGGTGAGTGAGGCATGGCAACCGAGCGTGCATTAAGGGAGGTGGACTTGATCCACAACACTGTTCTCCGCCTGGCAACTGGTGCCTTTCCCATCCCTCCATGAGAGCCTACTTTTAGATACTAAGGAGATGCCACCCACTCTGCGTTCTGCACAATGCATCACGCGCTTGTACGCGCAGGCCCAGCATCTTCCTCAGTCGACAACGGCTTTCGCTGCAACCACAGTCGATCTCGACGGTGCATATGCCGTCGAGAAAGGCCAGTCACACCTAAAGTTCTTTTGGTTTAGGGATCGGCAACTTCATCGAGCGCTCTGTGTAGCTTTCGGACCAGTGGTGCACCTCTGGTTCTGCCCAAGACGCTTTCTTGGGGGGTACCATCTCTGAATAATTTATAACCATGCCTCTTTCCTCAAAACTCTCACAACGCAAGTAGTATTGCTTTCTGCCTGTTGAGAATGCACTCCGTGTCAGGTTGTATCTGTTCCAGTGTACACGGATGGCTCTAAGTAGGAAGAGGGGTTGCTTTTCACGACGTATCACCTCTGTTTTAAGTTAGAGAAGCTCTACCAGTCGCTGCGTTGCGTATGTCTTCACACCTTAGCTGAGGAGATAACGCGTAATGCTAAGTTTGGAAAACGAATCGTGATCTATAGTGACATACAAGTCGCCAGGGTGCTCCTGGGATATTGGAATCTGCCATTTCTCCCACCTCCCCCGTGATGCTACGGTTGCCGCGAGCCAGACGGATGTTTAGTTTATCTTCTGCTCTTTTTCTGGGCATGTAGGGGTATCGGGAAATGAGCCCGCCTATGAGGGCACTGTCGGAGAATAGGGTCAAGTTAAGCCTTTCTACGTTTACGAGTGCGTGGTAGATTTATAATATAAGCAGAGTGCAAATTACTATCTTGGAGGTTCCGAGATAACAGAAAAACGGGTACAGAAATAACTTTACTAATATGCAAATTAATATTATTTTACAAGGTTAAAAAGAGTTTTAAACCGAGCTATACACATAATAGATGTACACGGGTCTCAATCACTAAAAGGGGTGGGTGGGTGGAGACTTAGTGAGGACGGTCACCGTACAAACAAACGAATGACCTTAAACGTATACTAAGCTGATGATGAAGGCTTTACACTGGGGGAGGGGTTAGAGAGAGCACTTGCACAGGAGAGTTGCGCGTTGTTGTTACCTCGAAGATTTGGTACCAAGGAGTAATCTTTGCCTTGGGGCAAAATTCAAACAATAGTCTCTTGACAATGACTATTATGGGGTGAACTTAAATCTTGCTTTCAAGTAACACGAATATATATATATATATATATATATATATATATATATATATATATATATATATATATATATATATATATATATATATATATATATATATATATATAAGCAATGTCCCACAGGAGAAATGATAAGGTGCTTCCAAGTACTTTCGAACTTTATTCAGTTCATTCTCAAGGATAACTACAAGAGAAAATAATATAATAAGGGTATATATAAGCTAGTAAAAGATAAAGGACCGCCTCTAAGACAAGAAATCACCAATGAGGAAGTAGGAGAGGGATGGGTAAATTCACATTAAGATTTAGCTATAACAAGTAGCAAGGTCAAACCAAGAGGCAATTGGCTTATACATGAACATGGACAGACAGGAAAGCAATTATCTGTCCGTATTAATCAGCATAAATACAATGTTAGGAGAGCAGTAAATAATAGTGTGTTTCTTGTGTATATGCCTAAAATAACCACTTAATTAATTGAAATTCAGCAAAATTTCAATTCAAAAGAAACCTTGTTGAATCTTCATGTATAAGCCAATTTAATAACTTTAACACTTCCCCTAACCTTTTTAAAATTGATACTGTTATGAAAAAACTCATTCTTAAAGAAATTAGCTTTGACACATGTTCCTAATTTTTTTGCAATTTTCATTTTTATGGGAACCCGATTTGTCAATTTAATTATTGCATTGATTTTGTATTAGCATTATTTATTTTTCTTCCTCTCTCCTTGTCCCTCTCCCCTTCGTATCATTTTACTTCTCATGTTTCTCCTAATCTCCCTCTTTAGACCATCGCTTTATCCGTTAATCGTTTTAACTACTTGGCTCTGTTCTTGACTCTCTCTTGCCTCTCGGTTTGACCTTGCTACCTGTTATAGCTAAATCTTAATGTGAATTTACTAATCCCTCTCCTACTTCCTCATTTGTGATTCCTTGTCTTAGAGGCGGTCCTTTATCTTTTACTAGCTTATATATACCCTTATTATATTATTTTCTCTTGTAGTTATCCTTGAGAATGAACTGAATAAATTTCGAAAGTACTTGGAAGCACCTTTTCATTTTTCGTGCTGGACATTGCATTCATTGCGAACCTTAATTCTACAAATGTAAATTTTGCAATTTTACTTGATCGGCAGGGGATCCTTTCCTCCATTTGGCTTTCTGGCCCTTGCTATTATTGTCACTTTCATTTTCTTATACATTTCTTCGCCCTGCTAAAGGATAACCGAACGTCGATAAAATACTTGTGCCTTATCAAGATCAGGTATGGAGTAATTTAGTCATCTTTCCTCCTTTATAAGAGGAAGGCCTCCGTTTGACTTAAAACTCTTGTCGCTTGGCTTCAAAAGAAGAAGAAAAAGAGGAGAAATTTTCATTTAGGAAATTCCGTATTATTCGGCTTTTCCATAATTTATACTCATTCATTATATTCTGAGAATCAAAATGAAGTAGAAATGAGATTGATAAAGATAATTGCATCTAATCAGAAATATTGCTTTGTTTAATATTTTTGCAGTGTAATTGTTAACTAAATTTTGTTTTAAAAAATAAAGCTAATTTGATTGCCATTCAAGCTATCGTAGGCAATTAGCAACATGTATGAATATTTGGAGTCGAAATAAATGAAGCAAAAATAATGTCAAAAAAGAACAGGATAACAGACAGATTTCAGGCCTAACCTCACATTTGAGAATTTAAAAAAAAACGAACATAAAAACAATCGTGGAATTCCTTATTAAGGAAATAGGAAGTGGTTTATTTACCATCATGGAAAATGGAGTGAGCTTTGAAAATACAAATATGTTAAAAATGCTAAATTACAAAACCGACTTGATTTCCTATTTTACTCATATTAAATTAACCCCGCCCACCAACAAATTAGAATGCCATATTAGGCATTAGCAATTGAATTATATGATTTAGCTATAAAAGTGAATTTCTTTTAAGTCACGTGAAACAGATTTCCAAAGGCCTTTGAACTCTAAAAATGTAAATGGATCTACCATAGTTAAAACCCCCCGAAATATTTTGTAATTATGCCAAAAAAATCCGATATTTTTATATAATTAGTGATATATTAATTATTATAAATACACTTGTCTAAAAAGCCACTAATGAATTCAAATGATCAACCTTAAACTTATTTGTTTGAATGTAAATTTATTGTGGAATATTTACTAAAAAAAGTAGGAGAACGAAAGAATTCCGAGTTTCTTGGCGTTTCAAGATTTTAAGCCAGGAAGATGCATAATGCCTCTCCGATCTTTGTATTAATCTCCATTCTTTGTAGTCGCTTGCTTGTACAAGGAATCAATGAAAGTTCTTTCGAGCATACCATCCCGAAATGAGTTTCACATAGCGTTACCTTATCTACTTCTAATTTAGATTCTCTTTTTTATCCTTCATTACATTCATTTTAATCAAATGATAAAAACAACAACTGAATTGTAGCGAAAACTAATCTTGATTCCATTACTTTATGATTACTTCAGGAAATTAAGAGTTTCATATCCATAAATCTTAACATTCATTGATCCATTATTGTATGGGTGAACTGTCCCAATCCCATCATAATATAACTTACACTTTTACGCGTGATTTAGCAATTATTAGTATGATTGAGCCGTATATTCATTTCCGCTTGAGAAATTCTATCAGTTTGATTGATGAGTGAAAAAATTCACCATCAAATTTTTTATGATTGCCTATTTGATGGGGGGGGGGGGATTCTATGAGAAAAGTGATGGTTGAATTTAAAAAATCCATGTTAACATTCACATGTTTTGAAATAAATAAAAACGGTGGAATGGCTGTTGTTGTTCTTTTTGTTTATATCTTCCCTATAATGGCAAATGGCATTTCTGCTCCCTCCCACTGCTTGGAGGATTAAGGGAGAGAACTTTTGATCCTACACCCTGTGCTGTAGCCCCCTGCCCCCGGTCAACGTTACTACAACTAAGGTCGCGGTTTCCGCGAGGCTGTCCTGAGAGAGGCTGTTGCATGCTGAGGCAATTTTATAGCACAACCCCTGTGCTAGCGGTCCACCTCAGGGTTGCATCCAGTTGGAGTGGTCATGAATGAATTTTATATAAAAAATAAATGCAGGGCTTCCCATAAGTCTGGACTTATGGGGATTTATTTTTTTATTATTTTGTAGATAAACCATGTCACCGACGAAAGAAGTCGAGTAATTTTGCTAGTCGGGACCCGAAGGGAAGTCGCCATAGAAATAAAGGACAAACTCAGCTGAGAAGCCTCGCAGCAGCCTTTCAAGGACTGGTGGACGACGACACGAGTGCCAATATGTTGGCTAAGTTTGCTGTCAGTCCCCAAAACTCACTTCGACACATGTCCAATGAAATTGGGATGTCTAAGAGCAGCATCCACAGCATCTTAACGCCATCAGCGTTTAAGTGAAGAAGATGCGAGTTAAGTTTTGCGAATGGATAGAAGAAGAATGCGTGAGTGATGAGACGTTTCTCTGAAAATTTCGTTCTCTGATGAAGCGAACTTTTATGTTTTCGGGGAAGCCAAACCAACGCCTCATGGTTTGGTGTGGGATATGGGAAGACAAATTCCTTGGTCTCTTTTTCTTTAGCGAGAAGGCAACCAGTGATAAGTATTTCAAGATGTTGCAGGAGGAAGCATTACCAAGCCTGTTAAAGCAAGCGACTATTACTCGCAATGGTTATAGGATGATGATGACTCTCCGCATTACGCCACAAACGGATAGAAATTATCTTAATCCACAGTTTCCAGAGAACTGGATAGGTTGAGTCTCCCGCAAGGAGCTCTGTTCTTTCTCCGTTCGATTTTTATTTGTGGGGTCAAAATGTACGAGGTGGAAAATCAGACCATTTTCCGCCTTAACGCGCACATTGTGGAGGCGTGTCATGTAATTTATGTGACTGTGATTCCTAAAATGCTGTTGCAGTGGAGATTATGTCTTCAATAATCTGTGCCACACAATGACGGACACTTTGAACAGATATTGTAAGAATTTGTTTACTATTTTGTAATTTTATTGATTTCATCCCTGCGTCCTGACTTACAGAACACCCTGTATATTGACATTTATCTCTGCTCAAAAGCATAACTGGTAAGGATACGACTGCCACGGGAGTCTTATAAACCATGGGCGGATCTTTTCAGGTTGAGGGATGGCCAAGTAATTAAGTCTCCCCTCTATTGATCTCAGCAACGAGGATTCCTTGGCCCGATCTCGTACCCGCTTCCCGCTTTTTTTTCGACGGGTCCTTTTTCATCCTACACCTTTCAGTTGTAGAATATTTTAAAATGTTCGTAGTTAAATTTAATAATTTTGGCGCCGCTTTGAAATTTTGTAAAAAAAAAAAAAAAAAAAAAAAATGTCACAGAAGATTGCGTACGACTGATCTAAATTGTTGGACATACCTTCGAATAAGACACCTTAGCTTTAAATGCATCAAAATTCAATTTAATATAAGAATTAAAATGTAATTCACTCATGATCCCTAATCTCCATAAACTGTCCTAATTTATGATATTGTTATGTATATCGATTGCTGTCGCTTTTGCAGCATGATTTCTCCCTTACAAAAATATGATCAGCTGTGAGAAAATGTAAAGCTGAATATATATCTCCGATACAATGGTGAATGAGTAGTCGATTCACCATCAGGAAATAGAAAAGCTCCTATAGCTACCATTCGTCACATTCATAGTAATTTTCCTAGTTTCAACACTATTTTTAATTCGAATCAAGGCGAGCTTCACATCCACCTGTTGATTGACTAACGCAATGGCAAGTATTTAGCTACAAAATCTACGTATTTTAGTTTTATTTTTAGTAATAAATTTCTTATGTGTGATTGGTAAAGGAAGGGAAAAAATAAAGGTCTGCTTTACTAAGGGAAATGTATCTCAAATATTTCACTTACCTTATTATGTCATTTCTCAAATTAACTTTTCCTTCCACAAAAAGTGCCTATTCAGAAGCACTTCTTTATTTACACCATATACCTATGATACTCTATATACATTTTATTACACCGATAACAATTAACAAATCAAGTTAAATACTCATATAATTACATCTTAACAACCTAAATTTCCAAAGAATACATTAATAACCCCGGGAAAATTATTGGTAACAATATTTACAGAATTTGATAACATAATGAGTCATTTCATTTTGTATATAAGGGCTTAACGTTGTAGATAGTTAATTCCATATTGAATTTTAAAATGATTTAGAGTGATATACAAGGTATCTTGTCTCTCTCTGACACGAGTGAATTATAAATTCAGTACGTTTTTACCGATTGAAATTAAACATGTCCTCTTTAAAGGTATTAATAATAAAGTTTGGCGAGAAAAACCTTTTTATATCAATGCACAGAAAGTAAAAATTCGATCTATTCGTTGGGAAATTCTAAATAATTGAAAGGTGTGAGAGAGGCGCCCGGAACAGGGCGAAAGGGAATTAGGCTAGAGTGCGAATGAACCGGAGAGAAGCAAAAGTTTAAGGCAACAGGGAGGGCATTGGGAAGAGGTTAAGGCAACATGGGGGGTTTTAAAAAGAGGATAATGCAACGAGGGGGGGGGGGCAATAGAAAGACGGTAATACAACAGAGAGAGCATTAGAGGGAGGTTAGGGTAACATGAGGAGGTTAAGGCAACACAAAGGGCAATATGAGAAGGTTAAGGCAATAGAATGAAGTTAAGGGAACAGATAGGTCAATGGAAGATTAAGGTAGGAGAGAGGGCATTATAAGGAAGATGAAGCAACATATAGAGCAACATAGGAGCCATAGGAGGTTAAGCACACATGGGTAGTATTAGAAGTAGTTTAAGGAAAGAAAGAGGGTATAAAAATGACGTTAAGGCAACATCTTGGGCATTAGAAGGAAGTTAAGTCAAAAGAGAGGGATTATAAGGTTTGTGCAACAGAGAAGGCAATATAATAAGTTTAAGGCAATATAGAGGGCATTAAGAGGGTGATAAGACAACAGAGGGGGCATTTAAAGATTTAAAGGAGGGTAGGGCAATAGAATAGGCTAAGGCAACATATTCGGCATTAGAATGAGGTTAGGGCAACACCTGGGTATTAAAAGGAATCCATAGGGCGACGACCGGGAAAGTGGAGGCAATTCGAAGAAAGGGAGTAAATTGCGAAAGTCCTGTGGTTGTAGTAGTCTACTATCCGCTTCTTTGCCTCTTCTCTACTACCAGGCAATGAGGGAATCAGGCTATCCCAACCACCATTAACTTTCTGTGGGTTTGTCACGCCTTAACTCGAAGTTATTTTTCTTTTAATTATTACCGGACTGCATTTCATGTTGCTGGAGCCCGATTGGCGTTGAGGGCTGTGTCACCCTAAGCCCTCCGACCCCCATAAAACCTTTAGCCCTATTCATTCAACCAAACCTTTCCTATATAATTCTTGGCCTGCAAGAGGACCTGCCTGAGTTGCAGGTTCAATAGAGTTTTCCCCGCCCCTCAGATCTAGTAGTCTCCTCTCTCGGCCACTCAGGTTATTATGGAACTTCTACATAACTTCACTTCCACCAACTTTACCACTTTATTTACGAACCACCTTTCAACAGAACTTTCAAGCGAGATGCTTTCGTTGGTCATCGCAATTTTCTAGTGAAACGAACCAGCTCAGATAGACTAAAACAGTCATAATTGAATGATGATTCTAATCGTCTAACGACCATGGTAGCGGGTCGTCAAAACTACCAAGGTATTGAAAATAGTAAAGTACAAAACAGTTTTTACTCTTTTGCCTAAAAAGTCGAACTGTGCACTAATTATATCAACAATCTCCAATGCTCCTACATCTCCCTCAGTTGACTATGACCTCAAGCATCTCCCTTAATTGATTAAATGACCTCAAGCATCTCCTTCAATTGACTCCATGAACTCAAGCATCTCACTCAATTAAAAATATGACCTCAAGCTTATTCCTCAATTAACTCTATGGCCTCAACCATATCCTTAAATTGACTACATGATCTCAATAATATCCTTAAACTGTCTACATGACCTCAATCATATCATTAAATTGTCTATATGTCCTCAATCCTCTCCTTTAATTGATTATATGACCTGAAGCATCTCCAAAAATTGACTATATGACCTCAGGCATACCCCTCAATTGACTTTATAAACTCAAGCATCTCCCTCAATTGACTATGACCTTAAGCATCTCTCAATTTACTCTATGACCTTAAACATATTCCAAAATTGACTATGGCCTCAAGCATCTTCCTTAATTAACTATATGGCCACAGTAATATCCTTAAATTGACTACATGACCTCAATCATATAATTAAATTGACTATATTACCTTCAAACACCTCCCTCAATTGAATATATGACATCAAGCATCTCGATCAATTTACTTTATAACCTCAAGCATCTCCCTCAATTAACAATATGACCTCAATTATATCCTTAAATTCATTATATGACCGCAAGCATCTCATTGAATCGACTCTATGGTCGAAAACATCTCCCTCAATTGATTACATGACCTCAAATATCTCTCTTAATTGACTATATGACGTCAAGCATCTCCTTTTGAATATCAATACTATGATGCATTTAGCAACTCAAGCAATCTTGTCTTTTTTACCTTTCTTCTCATACAGAACCATAAGCGCACATACTCCCCTCGTAAGCCCTGTTAAACCTGTATTAAGTGATAAATTGTGTAACAGATCCTTCTATAATTATAGTATCAAAATAGAATCATATACAGTGGGTGCAATAGATATCCGATACATGGCCAAAAGTTTATTTACTATAGTTACACAACAGCAAAGTAATCGAAAATTGAACATCATATGTATTTTGTACGTTGAATACAAATTCGTATTAGAATACACAAATAGTAAAGCATTGATATTATATCGACAAAAGTGTTAGATTATCGCTTCAAAAAGTATCCAACACACCCAAAAATTAGTTTTAAAGCGATAATAAATAGTGCTCGAACATTCCAGAGTGGTTTACGTGACAGGAATGCTGTAGAACTTTCTAGAAAAATAATCTACTTCGTCCACGTGAAACAGCGGACCTCAGTCAGTGTCTGAGAGCTGCCTGAGAAGGAAGTCATCGTTCAACACTCTAATTCTAATATGGCGAAGACTAAAGAATTGCCAAAACGGAGCAGAGAACTAATTGTTTAGTTACATAAAAATGGTTTGGTCTGTAGATTCGCCGGTTCACGTCATATCAGTCCACTGCAAGTCTACCACGTTTAGGGCGTCTATCTAAAATTCCAAACCGTGCGGCTAAACATATAGTCCGTAAAGTAAAGAAGAATCCTAGAGTGACTCTATCTGAGTTTCAGAAAGATTTGGAAGCAGCTGGGACAAATGTATGAAAAAATGCAATTAGAGCAGTTCTTAGGAACGAGGGAGTCCATTCTCGCACACTAAGAAAGACACCTTTGTTGAAACCAATTCATTTCAGAAATCGTCTGAATTTTGCCAAAGAACATTTAGAGAAGCCTTGGGAGAAGTTTTGGGGACTGTATTATGGTCTGACGAGACAAAGATTGAGTTATTTGGGCGAAATAGTGTTAGTCACGTTTGGAGGCAGAAAAACTCAGCGCATGATCCTAAAAATACAATCCCAAAAGTGAAGTTTGGAGGAGGCAGCATAATGGTATGGGGCTGCTTCTACTCTGCAGGTCCTGGAAGACTCCATATTATTGAAGGGAAAGTGAATGCTTAGATGTATCGCAGGATTCTTGATGATAATCTTTAACAGTCTGCAGACGACTTGAAGTTGCCAAGAGGATGGACATTCCAGCATGACAACGATCAAAAAAATACAGCTAAGGGCACTGCAGCTTGGTTTCAGCAGAAGAAAATAAAGGTTATGGGATGGCCAAGTCAGTCGCCAGACCTAAATACTATCGAGAACCTCTGGCGAGAATTAAAACTAAAGATTGAGAAAAGGGACCCAAGAAATCTAACAGATTTAAAAAGAATATGCCAAGAAGAATGGGCCAAGATACCTACAAATATTTGCAAGAACCTCATAAGTAAATATCCCAAACGGTTGGAAGCTGTACTAGCGACGAAAGGTCATATCAGAAAATACTAACTGTTTTTCATAGATGTATCGGATACTTTTGAAATGTTCGTTTGATATTTTTGCCGTAATCATAGTAATGTCTTACTATTTTTGCAATATGATACCAATTTGTATTCAACGTAGAAGATACATAAAATGTTAAATTTCCGATTAATTTGATGTTGTGTAACTATGGTAAGTAAACTTTTGACTCTATATCGAATATTTATTTCACCAACTGTATTTATATTTACATTCAAACACATAAAATCTGAACTCCGGCTTCTGAGAACCGTGGATTTCAATATACCTTCTTTTTCAGCAAGTATATCCTACAGATAGTCTTAACATACAATGATAATCAACTCTTAAAGATAGCTATATGTTGGGTGTATCTCTTTCGAGACAGCGTGGCTTTTATTTTGCCCGTCCGAATATTTAACCTAATAGAGATCAAATATGTTCTTTTAATGTATAAAGTACATAAGGTATTATTAGAAATGTTGGATGAGTTGATTTGTACTGGTCTCCGAGCTTATTGGTAAATTTAGGGGTTTATATTTTAAATTTTAATCATTTTAGGTTGAGGTAAGTTAGATGTCTATGATCCAATACCTAGTTAAACCCACCCAACCTAGGTTGAACTTATTAGGCTGTAAAATACAAAGTCCTTCAAATCCCAATAGGTGAGACCCATAAAAATCAAATGATCCGAAATTTTTCCTTCTCTATTATTTTTTTTTTTAAATTATAGAACAATTTTTTCAGTAGTTTACATCAATACTTAGGCAAATACTACAACAAATGCCACCGCACAAGTTGGTACAACCTGACTCATTAGGCTATTCTCGTAACAGAAGTGGTTATTAGCACAGAATATTCTTGGCAATAATTATCTATCTATATTTATAATCATTATGAACATTATTCATTTCTTAACACCATTATTTATTTATTTAAAAAATATATATCGTGCAACGTAATAAAAATATGAACTGATGAGAATAGAGTAATAAACACATTTTTAATATCAATAAATATGACGAGCTACCTTCTTAGACGATATGTTTTTATTTTTAACCATTTATCATAAAAATTCGAGACTAGTTTTTGCCATCATGTGGAACTTACGAAAAGATTGTAACCACAAATTAATTGGAATTATATATTATGAAAAACAATCAAAAGAAAAAACATGACTATTCTTAACTAGGATGAAAAAGCGATTTCGATTGAGTACTATGAATTCCTAGAATCTACATTTGGAGTGAAATCAAACACTAGTATTGTGTTTGAGTTCTGATTTCTGTGACTGCGACAAAGTGTTGGGTTAGAACTGTTGTGTTTGGTGTAATTATCTTCCTATAACTCATAGAACAACCAAAGGTATCGAGAATGACCTAATTTTTTGTAATATGAACACTATTCAGAATCTGATGTAGATTCTCATGTACGTAATTAAGCATCAAGTATGACAATGAGAGCATGATTATCTGTTTACATTTAGCTGATGTCTTTAGTCGCGAGAATGAACATCAGTTTTTTATGTTGGTGACTTCTCGAAAATGGCTGAGATAACATCATAATGAGTGAGAACTTTCATATATTGGTTATTAGCAAATTATTCTTAATGATAAAGTTTTTTTTTAGGAGAGAGTCGATCAGAAGAGGTAGAAACACCAGTAAATAAGGTTGAAAAATATGAATGACAAGGGGAAAATTACTCGACTGTATTTGTCTATGACATTCACATCTTTAATGGTGGGAATTCTGTGCTTGATAGCTGTCGCCCCTTTCCTAAGCGTTGATAAGACCTTTTTCTTTTGTGGGTATCGCCCGCCTGGTATCCCTGATCTATTGGTGAGCGAGTAGTTGCGATTAATTCTGAATGAGGGAGGAAATTTGAGGTCCTGGAGAGAATTTTCTCTGGAGAAGAATTTGGAGTTGTGGCGTTGCCTGTCAAGAAAGAGAGATGGTAACTAGTGAATCGGAGAGCCAGGGCTGGGGGTTAGAAAGAAAGAAAATGTTGAAATAAAGTAATTCTTGAGGTAAAAGTAAGAAGAGAACTTACCTGATCGATGGGATAGGTGACATCCGAATGTCCTGCAACTCAATAATTTCCTCAGTACCTTGAGCAAACCCGTCACTTTTGCCACCTGAAGCCGCTGAACCTGGAACTCCAAGGCGAGCTGGAGACTGAGCCAAAGGCTTTGGAGGCTGGGGTCCACCTGTTGCTGCTCCCTGGGTTGCAGTCTCCTTAGGTTTCTTGGGCTTTTTTTTAGCGCGTTGTCCCCAGTAAGTGTAGTTGACGGCGGCGTATTCTAAGAGAGCCGCAAACACAAAGACGAAACACATCACGAGGTAGATATCGATGGCTTTGACGTACGATATACGTGGGAGCGACGACCGAACACCAGTACTGATGGTTGTCATGGTAAGCACCGTCGTAATTCCTAGAGAAGGAGAAGGTATTCACTCTCAGGAGGTAAAAAAAGGCGGCTTATTTGACCACGAAATGGAGGCCATTAATTGGGAAGGACGAACGTTCGAGAAGGACAAGAAAACATCCCGTTCCAGGCATCGGGAGTCTGGGAAATTGAGTTTATGAAATCTCAAAAGCGATTAAGAAGTTCTGGCACCAACTTCATGAATCAGTCACTAGAACGAGTCAAGGAAACAAACAAAAGGATCAGTCGCCAGAACGAGTCAAAGAAACAAACAAACTATAGGTCTCCATTCGGATACTGAGTTTTATGACAATGTTCCATTTTAAGAGTCTAATATAACACTTTATTTCCCCGTTGATCGAGTCTATTCTGGCGTGGGAAAAATGTGGGAAAGAGCAGCCAAAAGAAAAGTGTTGATAATGTCAGTAGTGTTGCTAGTGCAAATTGTGAGGCCTATTAGCGCTTACCGAGCCTTTTAGGCTTAAGGGTAACCAAGTGGGTAAAGTTTCCAGTCTACAGATCTCAGCCACGCGGAATAGGGAGTTTGAATACCCACTCAGAAGTTTCTTTCATTTTTTGCTACACCTTTTCAGTTTTAGATTAATGGGGAAAAGTGACTGATGGAACAAGCGTCATCAATTCTAAATTTGAGAGTAAGAGGGTACATTGAAAGCCTTGAGGAGAAAATAGGTGCTTAAGCGCCTCAACTTTGCTTACAAGGAAGTTTCATTGGAGGTCTCAGAAAGAAAAGAAGAAGAGAGAAAGTAAAAGAAGGGTAGTAATTTGTTTGGTCACTAACCAGCAAGCAAGAAGGATAATTGGTTCAGGGAGGAACGAATGTGGATATATCATAGGAAATTTTGTGGGAAGGAAGAGTGAGTGATAAGTTGTGTGTAAGAAGAGGGGGGGGGGTAGACTCAAGGGTTGTGATTATCTATAAGTGTGATGACATGGGTGCCTGAGCCAACACGTCTTACTAAGCGAGAGGCCAAAGGCGCTCTCAGTCCGATGATTTCTTTGTGTTACCGTCAGTCGTCACAATAAAGTACAGGCGAGTGCTCCATCAAATGGCGGAGTGTCCCGCGAGGGTGTACAATTCGGAGATGACTAAAAACAACTTGAAGCCGTCGCGGCATTGGGAAATAGGTCCATGGAAACAGTCATGGCGCAATGGCACGCTACTTTAGCTTCCACTAGGCCGTCTCCCAACTTCTTTGCCAAGCAGCCCGGAGCGCTGCATGCATTACTGCTATGTAATCGGTGGGATGAAGAACGAAACGCTGATCTGGTCTCCCAGTGCTGAAAGACTCGTTGGCGCCCTTATCGGCGCGCTCATTCCCCGTAATTCCTACATGTCCAGCAACCCAGCAGAAAATAATATCGACATCCGCCCGGCTATCCAGAACCATGGCGTCACGGATATCGCGAACCAGGGATTGCGGAAATTCCAATGCCCCGAGAGCACTCAGGGCGCTTTGCGAGTCAATATGAATCACAATCCAGTCTCCGAAACGGGCACGTCGCGTTATCTCCCATACCGAGCGATGTATTGCATCCAGCTCGGTCATAAAGACAGACACAGCGCCTGGCAGAGCTCCGCTAGGTTCAAACAGGGAAAACGGCGTAAAAACTGAATCTCTCTTGTGACGAGGAGCCATCCGTATACACTGGCACACCTATGGCGTCACAAGAAGTATGTTCCAAAAAGGCCGAACGCAATACTCCCGGCTCTATAGAAGCTTTGGGAGCAAAGGCGTGGCGACAAATAGGGTGACATCCTGGGCAAAACCAGGGGCGCCACTGGACCGAGATCTATACCGAGATCTTCAAAGAGCTTCCTAGCCCTAAACCCAAAGGGCTTAGGGTATGACTGGCGTATCTCAGCGGCATAGGCACCGTCGAGATCAGCTGCGGTGCAGCGAAAGCTGTTGGCGACTCAGGGAAGCTCCGGGTTCGAGCGTACAGGCGAATAAGGCACCTTGCACGATGAAGAGTGAGGGTCATCTCTCTAGCATCGACAAGTATGTTTTCATTGGGTGACATGCAGAATGTATCGGTCGCCAGGTGAAGGCCAGTGTGGTGCATCGTGTACTTTCTGCAATACACGCTCGGGTAAGGATGCATAAACTTGCATCCGTAGTCGAGCTTCGAACGAACAAAGGATCGATAAAAAGTAAGGCAGTAGGCCTATCAACGTCCCAGGAGCTGAACGTCACGGGGCGAAATATATCCATGGCGCGGTTACAAGAGACCCTAAGGCCTCGAATATGAGCCTTCTAGGTGAGCCGTCGGTCAAACACAAGACTAAGGAAACAGCACGATTTCATCACTTCCAGGCAAACCCCATTTAGAAAAAAAGTCTGGGTTAGGGTGGAACCATGGAAAATTAGAGCTTGTGCGCTTTGGCATAGCAAAAGACGCGGTTCAATGTCAGTTGGAGCTGACGCTCTATAGTTGGTATCTGAGCCACAAGAGATCGAAAGGTCGTCCACGTAGACACAATCGAGAACATCTTCAAGCACCACCGAGCTGATGCCGTTTATGCTTAGGGCAAAGAGTGTGACACTAAGGACACTTCCATGCAGGACATCCTCCTCCTTCTGCATTGGACAGGATAGGGCTCTCCCCGCCCGTGGCGGAGTCGACGATCTCGCAAAAATTCAGAGATGAAGATTGGGCTAGGTCCTCTCGCCCCCCCCTATTGTGTGGAGTATAGTGAGCTTTCCTATGCGATTCCCCAGGATCCAGATCCTATTGAACAACTCAACAGAAAGGTTATACCTCGCTCACCCATGTTTCGAAGCATGGAGTACAAAACATCGTCCAGACCAAGGGGAGGGGGGGATGTCTGCGCACAAAGCGAGAGCGGAGCAGAAATTTTATGTTTATTACTTAATTATAATACAAAACCAAATAGACCTGAGATTCGCGACCATGTTGGGGCTGGCATGCCCCCTCCCCCCCATCTTCCCCTTTTTTCCGACGGAAGTCGGCATGCCCGCCCCAATGGCTTTTGCTATAGGTCATAGGCCCATTGATTCCACGATCATGATCCCCGACCCCTGGAGATGGTGCCCATTTAAAGGCTTCTGCAGATGTAGAAATGGTCCATATGGCAGGGTCTTCTCCGGGGGCGAATAATGACTCGGCTGGGACACTTCCCAAGCCAGATTCCTCCCGTGTTCAAGATCCCCATGAGGTGGCAATGGCCCCCAAGGACTCACGAGGAGAGAAGGAACCTTCTTCCTCGGGTGGGGCCCCATTGTCAGCCGCCAAATCCTTTCCCATTTCGGAGAAGGATTGGGCTGAGGCTGGCTCGTTCGGCCATAAAACCCCTTCCGGTTGGGCTGAGAAGAGGGCTCATTTCCCTTCGTCTTCTAATAGTAAAAAAATGAAAGGTTAAAAGCCTGGCAAATCCGGCACCGTGGCGCCCGAACGATTCACTCATTTCAAGTCTACTCATAGGTCATCTGTTTCCTGGATGGGACCCTTCTGGTGAGTGCCGTGAAATCTGCCTTGTGTATTCATTATTAATAGGGTTCTGAAAGTGAATCAAAATAAAACTAGAAAAAAATATAAAAAGAATAAAATTATTAAAAACAAGCTTTTAACACATTAAACATGATAAACATAAATAAAAGTGAATCTTTTAAAAATGTTCTACGCTTATATCACTGAAATAGATGTTAATTCGGTGACACCTTGTATATTTAAGCGCAATACTAATATATGAACAGATACAGTTTAAAGACACTCCATGTAAATATTTCTTAAAAAAACAAGACAAAATATAAAAAACGTGTTTATTTTCTTGGGGAAGGGGGGCAATTTGGATAACTTATGACTCTTAATATTTCGAATTGTTAGCTGCGTCATCTGATCCAGAAAAGTGGCGTCATTTTTTTTCCATGCGATCTTGCTGTGGTGAATAAATTCCATCAATTTGTAGTCTGTTGTGAGAACGTGGCCAAATGACACTTAAAAAGCTCGCTGCAATCATTTAACAGCATTGTTGGTTTAGGGGGGATCTTCTTTTACGCTTTCATCGATGCTCAAAATGTATCTGTTGATGTTTGTAGGAGATATAAATGAAGGAATAGGTGATAGGATGAGAGATGGAATAACTGAAGCTTTTGATACACACGGAGAGAATTAAAATAGATATTGGGTGGTAAGGCTCCGGGTTGAAAGAAACTAGTCCGTCTAAAACATGTATAATACTTTTAGCACGTATGTGCTAACAAACACATGGTTGAGGCAAAGGAGACGGGGAGAAAGTAAGTTATACGGATATGTGCCAAGTAAGAACTATGTTTCTTCTAGCGCCTATCTGGCGACTGCCTAAAAGAGCGTAAGTTGCCGAGTAATTTTATAGCCTTATTCTAGGGATAAAAACAAACAAACAAACGAGCCAAAGACAACCCCCCCCCCCAAAAAAAAACAACAACAACAAAAACAAATCTCAAATAAAAAACAAAGGAAAAACAAACAAAACAGGGAGCAAAAAAGCAAAAAGAAGAAGAAAGCACGTCCAGGCGCAGGCGCAATTAACCAGCACCAAAGTGAGTCAAATAAAATGGAGGAGACCAGCCTCCTATAAGAAGTCAAATTGTCCACAAATCTGTGTGCACGGATCCATCCCGAGCACAAAGAACAAGCGGTAATGATCCAGCTCGTTCCAGTATCGGGACAGGTAACGTGCGCAAAGATTGCCTAGAATGGAATATTTAACAAGCATGAGCAGAGCAGTCTGGCGACAACGTAATCGTTGCAGTAAGATATAGTAGAGTGCTCTATCAAATGGCGGTGCATCCCGCGAGTGTTACCAATTCGAAGAGGACAGAAAGAAGCCTGAAGCCATCGCGGCAGTGGGGATAGGTCTATGGGAAAAGTCGCGGAGCAATAGCAGGCAAGTTTAAGTTTCCCTTGGCTCTCTCTCATCTAACCTTCTTCGCTAGGTGGTACGAAGGGCTGCACTGAATCGTGTCATGGAGTCAGTAGAAAGAAGAGCGAAACGTTGGTCAGATTGACCAGTTCTCGCGGACTCTTTGGCGCTCTCACCGGCGCGCTCATCTCCCGGAATTCTCGCATATGCAGAAAGCAAACAGAAGATAACTTTGTCATCCACCTGGTTTGTGGCAACCGTGGCGTCAGGAATATCGCGAATCAAGGTGTGTGTACATTTTTGAGTGGTTAAATATCACAATTCAGTCTCCGAACCGTTACGATGCGTTATCTTCCGTACCGAGTCGTATATTGCGACATCTTCATGTACTATCGAGGTGATAACGTTGATGCTCCGGCAAAGAATGAGACACTGAGGAGATTTTCCCTTCCGGACACCCTTTTCCTGCTCCGTTTGGCTAGAGAGCGCTTCCCCTACCAGTATGCAAAATCAAGGCTCTCGTATAAATTCAGTTATAAAAAGTAAGAAACACGTGGCCACGGATGTCTAGGAAAAGGTTAATCTAACATTTACCAATTTCTCCATCAACTTGCACACGCAGGAGGTTAGAGAAATTGGGCGGATATAGGCCAGGATAGATTAATCTCCCTCTAGTTTGCAAAAAGGGAGAACAGTAGCGATTCGACAGGAGTCTGGGAGGATACCCTCTCTCCAGATCTTGTTGAACAAATCCAACAGAAAGGCCATGTCTCGCTCCCTTAGGTAACGAAACATGCAATACGAGACATCGTCCGGACCAGGGGCGGTGTCTACCCACGAAGCGAGAACGGAACCCAACTTACTCAATGTAAACCTGTCGTTGAAGGGTTCTCCGTCTCTGGAGTTAAAGTACAGTCGGATGTCTTCAGCGACATCACGGACGCGGAGTACGAAAGCGTTACCACATCAAACCCAGTATCTCTCTAAGCTAGGAACCTCCAAGGAATTTTATACCACATTTTCTTACCCGCTCACAATTTAAAGGCTCACCCCTCATGTCACATGCAAAGAAGGAGCAAATGCAAGTTCTGCGGGTGATAACAACCACCACAGGGATTTTGCCATATTTATTTTCTGCCTTTCAAAACAATTTTGAAGACATAAAGAAAGATGCAGAAACCTTTCATTGTAGACTATATAACAATACAGTACAAAAAAGAGAAACTAGACGCGAATGAGCAATGAGACAAGAAACAGGAGTTTTTTAGAGGTAAGAGAAAGGGACATTAGAAGAAGACTGGAATCAAAGAGAGCAGAGGGCATAACAATGAAAGCAATCCTTTACCGAGAAGACAGAGATAACGCGTAGAACGGCACTTAAGGTCCGCCAGCTAGAAGCCCGACGGAGCTCGGAAATCTGGCGCGACTTATTTCTCTCCTGTTCTGGTCAATCTTTTGGATGATATCATCGTCCAATTCACGATTAACCATTTTCTGCATATTCCTTGTCCGTTCTTCTATGACAATGTTAATGGACTTAACCCCGCCTCCCAGTGCAGTTCTTCCTGGCATCTTCTCTCATCTCTGTATGTACCTGTAATTAGGTACGTTCATTTATTCTGCACCACCTGTAGCTTTCTTTTTTGTGCCTTCGAGACACACGAGAGGGCGGAAGCGGGGTATAACAGCGTCGATTTTACAAGTGCATTGTAGATCTTTTTTCTTATTGCTTTGGCGAAGATTTCTGTACATGTATAGAGTTTTGACTTCAGTAGTGGCCTTGGTGATTCTTTCTTGGACGTACTTTTTGTACATGACCTGGGACATCAGCTGTATAAATCAAGTGGGCGACAGCTCCCCCCGCCATGCAGGCCCGTAGTGAGCTGAAACTTTTGTCCGTCCGTGCACCCTAAACTGATGTACGCCGCTTTCTCCATGACATAGTCACAGAGAGTTCTTTCTAAATTTTCACTTAGGCTTAGTCATAATATCTTGTACTGCATTCCTCGTTGCCACACACATCAAACGCCTTTGATACATCCCGACAAACAATGTCCACGTAACTCCTTTCCCGTTTTGTTTGGGCTAGCTTTTCCGTGGTGACATTAATCGCCATCTCCGTACTTCGCTTCCTCATAAACTCGAATTGATATGGATTGAAGAGGGAGTTATCCTCCAGGTGAAACACCACCCTTCTGTTGAGGATCTTCTCGAAGAGCTTCCCGCCAAATTCTAGAAGTGAAATTAGCCGGTAGCTCTCCTTCAACGTTGGATTCTTTCCGTGCTTAGGCAAGAAAATCATCTTAGCCGTTTTATAAACATCCGGAAAGTATCGCGTATTCAGACATGCGTCATATATTCTTCTCATCCCTTCGATACCATTAGCTGGTGCCTTTTCAAAGTTTAGCTTAGTAAGCCCCGATTGTCCTGTTTTTTTTTTGTCGGAATGTGCGGAGCGCGCGGAGTAGTTCTTCTTAGGTAATCTCGGCGTCTCCGTCGCGCTGTCTATCTACCTGGTGGTGAGGGTGCGTCTTGTGTATTTGTTCGTTAAGCTAGTCGATGATGTCACTTTCAAATACAGTTATACTGAAGATTTTTTGCACAATAACTTCGGAATAGCTCTTCAATTCTTCCTTCTTCCGTTTCGATGTTTCCATCTTCATTTTGTAACTCGATCTTCTGCTTCTTCCCAGTCGATCCTTTGAGATGTCTGATCTTTTTCCAAAAATATTTGGAAGTTGCTTCGTGATTGAGGCTATCGATTGCATCATCCCATCGTCTCCATTTTTGTTTGAGGATCAACTGGTTCAGTTCTTCCTTGACTTCTTTACTTCGCTGTATTGAGTGAACTGACACATTCCTGATGTTGATTTCATACAATAACTTCAGCTAACGGTATAATTCTTTCATGTATTCGGTCCATCTGTAGGTAGACTTAGTCCTATACTCGGAGTTAGTGATACAAGCCTTATCTGCGCTGATGAGATGGTTATTGAGGTCGTCGAGTGCCTCGTCAATCTCCTCGAAAATTGCCTCGTCCAAGTTGGGCGAATCGTAGGTCTCACTCAAGAAAGCACGCGTACCGTGTCGAGTCTGCTCTTTTGTAGTTCTATCTGATTACAGCTGGAACTTGTATAGGGTTCCTGTTGATAGTGATTAGGATCCCTATATGGTCAGTACATGGTATCTGAACTGGTTCCATTAAGTAATTGAACGACAGCTGACGATTCGCTAGACAGATGTCTGGTTTTGTGTCACTTCCTACTCTGACAACGGTAGGGAATTCGGGGCCTATTCGGTGGGCAATATTTCTGTCCAGCAATAGGTCCAGGCTTCTTCCTATACCGTTGAAGGTCCTTTAACCGGATTCTTGGCATCTGGCGTTCAGTTCCCCATTAATATAGTAGGGGCTCCTCTGCCAAATAGGCCAGTGAGAGCGTGAATTGGTAACATATCTCTCCTTGACGGTTGATATCCGGTAGCAATGATCAACTTTCCTAGGTCGAGTTCGACCTCAATCGCGAGGTAGGATTCTTCTAGATTTCTTATTTGCGTGTATTTAATCCCTTTTTCTATTGCAATAGCAGCTCCGTCAAACGACTCCTGCGAATAATTTGTGATCAACCCATCGTGGTTCCAGATTTTTATTTCTGCACTACTCGTGTCGATCCCGTGTTCCGAAATTAAGATGATGTCCACATCAATTTCCCTGAATACATTTCCGTAAAGAAATCTTTTCGTCGTCCAGCCGTTGGTATTAATTTCCAATATCTTCAGTGCGTTCTGAAACATGGTGAATTGTTTTTACCTATGCTTCTTCATATTCTTCTTCTTCCTCTTGGGAACTGGCTGGGCGGTTTCCCTTTTTCGGAAGGGGACTCGGGGTTTTGGACCTACCCTTCGTAGTTCGTGTACGGGTGCAGGGGCTTTCTTCGTTGGCAGAAGAGGAGGATCCCTCCTCACTTTCAGCCTTTTCTTCTTGTTCTTCGTCGTCCTCTTTAGATTCCTCCGATGAGAGAGCTTCGACGATCTCCTCCAGTCCAGACCTGACGGTGTTGTTCTTTATGCCTGAATCCTTGAGTGCCTTGGAGCATTCAGGGTCTGCAGCCATAATTACTGAAGGGGAATCGTTCGCTTTCAGGAGAGCATTGAGTACCTGGTTATAGCAGCTAGACTTCACTGCATTAGCCACATTTGTGTGGGTAATGCAGTCAGTATTTTGGACTTAGATCTCCAGTAATTTTCATCTGTGCAAGTGCAGGTTCAGGCTTTATTTCCGCATTCTTCTTGCCAACGTTCGCGTAGGTCGTTTCCTTAACTTTCCTCTCTTATTCATCCTTTATTTTGATGATCTCGCGGCGCTTGGGGCAGTTCAGGGACATGGTCCTATGTTCCCATTTGCAGTTAAGGGATCTCTTCTTAGTGCTGTCGCACTTATCAAATCGATGTCATTCTGTGGCGCATTCACTGCACCACAGTTTGATTTTGTCCGAGCATGTCGTAATATGATCTTCGAGTTTATAGCATACAAAGCACATTTGTATACTATTAAATTTCTCCTGCTGAATGTTATCGCCTGTTATTCTCATATTAAATACCAGTATTCCATTCTGCGTTGAATTCTTGGCCATTTTAGTGGTAGCGAAAGTTATCTTAAACGCGTGGTTGTGTTTGCGAAATTTGATTATTTCACGACGAACTTGGGCCCAGGGATTGATTTTGGTTATCTCCTCTTTGAGCTCCTCGGGTGTATGCTCACCCACCCAGCTCTCTACTTTATGTCAGATCACGCTTCGGTTTGCTGGCACTTGTGGAGGGGTTTTTGCTTCCAGTCCAGTGTTCCCGATGACCCTCGCTCCACCTTCCGATAGGGGCTGGTCCACGTTCTTAATCTCGGCACATAAGGCGATGAATCCAGATAAAACTTCCATTTGTTCACCAGTGCTACTTTTAGTTCGAGGTAGAAGGTTTTAAAAGGATGCCTTTTTTCGGGGTTCTTCTTTCCGGGGATGGTCCTTATGGGGACCCTCTTAGTGAGAGTCTCCATAGTCATCTGCGTCCTTACTATGTCCTCTTGTGACGTCTTCTTTTTTTCTGAAACCAAGGTGTAATTATGGTGTTTGGAGGGAAAAAGAAAGTTATGAAGTGGTAAAGGAGGTAGCGGTTAGTGAAGGTAAGTTGGGATACGAGCCAAAAAAAATGTGAAAAAACGCTCCCGTCCATTTTCCTGTTGGTCCCCCGCTCGTTTGGTGCCAGAATGATTGGTGATGGATGAATGGGATGGATCTCGAGTGGGAACCTCAAGAGGGATGAATTATGGTGGACTTGATGCAGTAGCGGCCGCCCTAAATTTTTCCATCCCCTCTCGGGTACTTCAAGCCGGGTTTCCTGGGCGATGAAAATCTCTCCTCCGTCCGGGACTCGCAGTTATGCTCCAGTTTCGAGATAATTTCTGACTTACACTTCCGCTGTGGGCTAGCCCTCAAACCAGTTTCCACATAAGCCCTTAATTGTGTCAGTCCAAGTGGCTGGTATAGTTAAGACGAAATCTATTTATAGCAGACATTCGAGAAGGTTCCCACGCAGGGCGATAGATGGGAGCAGTGAGGTGCTTAAGCCCTCATTGAGTTATGAATCGTCGATGAAAAATAAGTATTATCTCTTTTTGAAGAGTGAAGCGTAATTCACCGTAAGACTTCCAGAATAGGCGCTCTTCTATGTAGGCGATGCTCAAGGTCCGTTAGTAAAAATGCTTTATCCGAAGGTTGTCAGCACAGCGTAGTAGTCGAATATTCGGCCATCATTCGGAAAATGGATTTCAGCCGAGGTTACATGCAAACACCTTGGGCGTTATTAACTTTTTAAATCTATCGTAACGCTGATTGGAAAATTATTGCAGTGCTTATGTGTAATAGCTGATTGGTCAATTTGTTAACGTTAAGGACTGTTATCCAAAATGAACATAGGTATGGCAATTAAATGTATCTCAATCCTGATTGATTGAATTTTGTAGTAGTATGGGTAGATGAAATGATTATTTATATCGGTGTACTTTTGTGGAAAAGGACAGTGCAGAAAAAGTTATCATTATTATTCAAGAAGAAAAGTTGTCATTACTGTGCGCCATTTCGAGGCTTATTCCAGCTATTTACTAAGGAATAAAGAATCCAGCTATATATATATATATATATATATATATATATATATATATATATATATATATATATATATACTTTGTCCTTTATCCTACGGAAGCTCGCTGATCACATAACCTAGCCTACGAAACTTCAAGAGAGAGAATTCATTACAGAGACCCTATAGTTTTACCTGATAGGGCACTTCACTTGAATAGGATCGTCTGATATTTTTACAACCACTACTTCATGGTAGCTAGTAGATGGTAGGCCTCTTTCTAATAGATAGTTAACGCGAGTGGACTGTTCGGTTTTGTTGCTCTTGTTCTTCTAATATATGTCGGAAAGTCCGGACCTATTCTTTCTATTATTCCCCTTTCCACTAGTAATTCCAAAGTTTTGCCTGCATTATTGAAGTCCCCGGTGTACCCAGAGGTTTTCGTACGTGCATTCAGATATCTCATGAAGAGGACTTGGTCATTTTGCCCAAATATCTCCATAAAGTTGTGCATGGGTAAATATCTTCTTTTTGGAGGTTGGTATCCCGTCATAATGTGTATCTTGCCTGTTTCCGTTTTGATCTTAATAGCTAGGTATGCTTCATCTAGTCCTTTTAACTTAGTAAATTCTCCTTCCTTCTTTACAGCCATAGCTACCCCGTCATGGTTTACATCTGTGGTGATTTTATATAATATTATATAGTTATATATTTTGATGGGCTGGTTTAGGGATTGATATTTATTTCGTTTAATATAATAATGTCTGGGTCTATCTTTAGATACGAATTACAAAGTGAATGTCCTTTTGCATCCCATCCCGTCACGTTATGACATATTATTTTTAGTTTTCGTTTGCAGCTCAAATAAAATTGTGTCTGGTATTTTTCACTCAGACTGTAGGTATCTTTCTGAAATTACTACTCACATAATAAATATTACCCATTGCATTAATCCGGCAATATTTAATATTATTAAATTGACAGTTCATTTAAATAGGTGAATAAGTATTAGCAGTAAGATAGTGGTAATTTTAGTTGTTAAGGTAAATATAATCTTTTGGTGCCTTTTGGATAAGTAATATCGAAATTTTATACTTCAAAATTGTAATGTATTTATTTTTTTATTTTTTTTTATGGATCACCGAAATCCGCAATAAAGTTGTTTGTTTGTTTGTTGTTTGTTTGTTTGTTGTTTTTTTGTTTGTTTCGTGATATTCTATTCTTCCAGTGAGTGTCTTCTCTCCGTTTTCTTTAGCTCTCTTTCGCAGGGAGATTTTGTTCTTACACAACGCTTCTCTTTGAATTCCTCCTTTTTAATATTGTAAACAAATTTCTTAGGTGATTCTAATGCCTCCACTTATGATGAATCTATGTATTTTGTGGTCTGAGTAGGGTCCTTCAAATTCATATTTATACATTCCTCTTTAAATTCCCAGTATGATTTCTTTTATATTTCCTATTGGGATGGGTCTATCTTCTGCAGCGTAGAATCTTATATTCAATCCTTTTTCTTCTTTGTTATCTTTTTGTGTCTGACATTGGAAAATCTTGTTTCCTGTTTCTTCCTCCTCCGCCGCCTTCCCTTTCTGAGTAACTAACAATATTCTTTGGTTGTTCCACATCCATTCTTTCTTCTGGTTTTTGGTTTGTCTCCTGACAGATCCTTGGCTCTCTCAGTGATCCCTCGTTTAAGCTTTTGATTTGGCTTAGGGATTCTACAGGGTTATTAAAAAAGAATGAACCGATTTAATTACGCAATATTTTATTAAGGAAAAGCAATAGAATACTCCAGCAAATTCACAAATATTCTACTCACAATCAACTTATATTTCCTCTCTTACAAGTGTTAAATGTGGCCACCACCTGCAGCACAGGCAACATCAATGCGATAAGAGAATTCTTCCCAGACGCCTATCAGCATATCACCATCCACTGAGTTGATCACTGTTGTTATTCGATGTTTAAAGTCATCGAGGTTAGTGAGTAGCGGTGGAACATAAACACGATCTTTTACATATCTTCACAAGAAAAAATCACACACGGTGAGGTCTGGGGATCTCGCAGGCCAAGCACAAAGAGCAAGGTCTTCGGCCCCCTTCCGACCATTCCATCGCTGGAGCACTTTTTCATTTAAAAAAGCTCGAACCATCAGGCACAAATGGGGCGGTGCTCCATCTTGTTGAAAAATTAAGTCATGCGAGACTGCATGCAGTGAAGTGAAGAGCTAGTTTTGGAGCATATCGAGATAGGTTTGTCCTGTAACGGTGTCCTTCAAAGAAAAAAGGACGATAAACCTTGTCCCGAGACACAGAACAGAAGACGTTCACTTTAGGGGAATTTCTTTCATGCTCAACTGTTTCATGTGGGTGCTCTGTTCCCCAAAATACGCACATTGTGACGATTGACTGTGCCGCGCAAGGTAAAAGTCGCTTCATCACTAAAAATTAAACGTGAAATGAAAGATTCGCCTTGGTTAAATTATGGTAGGTTTGGTTAGTTTGGTTTTAGTTAACGTGGCTCAGGTTGATTTAGATTTGGTTAGGTAGGAGAGGTAAACTTGAATTAAGCTTGGTTAAGCTTGGTTAGGTTAGCTCGAGTTATGTTGAGATACGTTAATAACAAGGTTAGGTTAGGTTAGGTGAGGTTAGCTACTATTATAATTGCTTACGTTAATGTGTGTTAGGCTCGGTAATAATCATCCGAGCGAATTTTCCCTCGTTGATTTTCACATAAAAAATAAAACCCATTTAATTGTTAGTCATGTGCGCGAGACTATAAGTTACTATGTCAATTGGTCGGATAGTAACCAGTTTACTTTTCAATGAGTTTTTAAAAGTTTGAAGGTCGTCAGGTCAGATGATTTGTTTGTTAATACGTTTGTTAATTGATTATTTTTTTTTCAAAACATTGAGAGCACGTAACTTAAGTCTGTTGACCTAGTTTATTTCCTCGATCTTTCTTACCCTTCATTCCTTACTAAATAAAACTGGTCTCCTTGGTTACAACCGTCTCCTTTCTTTTCTCCATTTGAAAAAAACTGGACCTGGGGGGTGGGGCAATTCTGGGGCGTTGACCCTTCAAAGCCGGCCACGTACCGAGCGCAACCCTGGCGGACGTCGCCTCATGGTTGATCCAGAAAGAGACCCAGGACAGCATGACGATGAGGATGCTGGGCAAATAAGTCTGGAAGATGAAGTAGCCGATGTTCCGCTGGAGGTTGAAGATGATGGAGAGGCGGCGGTAGACCCCCGTGGCCAATTTTTCGGTCCGGTCGTTCGACTCGTACCCGATGATGGTGAACTGGGGCAGTTTGGCTTCTTCCACGCCCACCACGGGGTTTGTCTTCCAGTACATGACCACGTCTGTTACTGTGTACCCATCTGTTGAGGTGAGTAAGAAGGGGAGGGGGGATTAGTAGGGGGTTTCAGCAGTGCCTACTTGCTTCCTAAGCAGGGTACACATCAGTCCAACAAGTTTAGAGGGATTTCTGTGCCTGGAGAGGAACTTAGCCAAATTAATGACCTAGAATAAAGATTACCTGAAAGAAAATAGAAAAATGTGGTGCGAAGAGTTTTGTCTTTTCTTAAGACCTTGATAAGTAAAATGAAAGTGCTTGGAATCAAATTTTCACCATTTCCAGCGGGTAAATAAACTCATTTTAACGTAACAAAAGGGAGAGATCACCGTTTCCCTACTGCTACCCACAACTTCAGGAGAGCTGCAGTACCTTTCAGAATCCATGCGATCTTCTGGATACTCGGACACTGTACCTTTTACAGATTTTTACTTTCCCTAACCTTACCAAGTTCATCGCACTTTTATAGAAGAAGTTTCCCGGGTTTTTTTTTCTTTGGAAGGGAAAAGCGTCCTTCATCTTCGTTGGGAAGGACAGAGGGGAAAAGCCCCTTTCCAAGCCCGTCGCTGAACTGTATTGAGACACCGACGTAAAAGTTCACCTTTCATTTCCCCAAACGTCTTTTTGAACCAGAAAGTCGAAAGTTGAAAAATGCCCTACTGCCCCTACCCCCCCTCACAAGAAGACACTCAAGAGGAAAATTGTTTCTAGGACCAAAAGACATCGCAGGAAAATACTCCCCATCCCACAAAAAAGGAGAAAACTCACGTCTATAAGACATCAGATGGAAACACCTCAAAACACGAAGTCAAAAAAACCGCGAATGGTATTTATTGGAAATTATTTTTCTCTGATTTTTAAGGCAAAATTTTCAATGCGCCCCCAAACCTCCGAATGGGGTTACATTTAGGAAATAGAATATTGACTTTAAAAACTTATATCCGTATTTTACTTGCTTTCATTTTTTTTTTCTTAAATTCTTTTTCTGACATATTTCTAGTTTTACCTCGAATATTTTTTATTTTTATTTTACGAAAACTTGCACGAATAAAACAAATTTTGGCGACCCAGACATGTAAAATAAGCAGTTGTATCAAAAGAAACAAATGGATAACAGGGTGATCATTTTAAAAGCCAACCTAAGATGAACTTGAAGGCAAAATCCACCTTTAATGATACGTGGTTAACTTGCAGCATTTGAGATCCAAGGTTTTGTAAGCCCCCCGTAAATCAAAGTAAGGCCCCAACAGTTTTCGAAACAAGATGCTAAAGAAAAATCAAAAACTCAGGGTGAGTGGAAGTATGTGGAATGTATAGTGCCCAATTACTGATCTCATTTTCAAAATGTTT
Source organism: Ceratothoa steindachneri (assembly GCA_963969495.1). Classification (NCBI taxonomy): domain Eukaryota; kingdom Metazoa; phylum Arthropoda; class Malacostraca; order Isopoda; family Cymothoidae; genus Ceratothoa; species Ceratothoa steindachneri. Next base: position 901,302 of record OZ018325.1, on the reverse strand, counting down.
TCGGACAAAAGTAACTGGACTACGATATATTGGTTTATGTCTTATAAATCCTCGAATAGCTTTGCATGGCTGCCGCTCGGCTTTGCTGTGTTGTCAACAAATAATATTTTTACTAACATGTTAGGTGTGAAAATGAATTATAGCGATAAAAAATAGCCAAATGTTAATGCAACTATTCTGTGATATCCATGAATAAAAATTAATAAATATATAAATATAAAAAGCTAAACAATGAAAGGAAAAGACTACATTTCGAAAATTTGGAACCGCTGATTTGAAACAAAACCATGTCATAATGTTTTGACAAGTCGTCATATTTAGTTTATAAATAATTAAATATATCCCAAACACTCCATCTCCGATTATAATAAAAATATATTAAAGTGTCACTCTCTGAAGGAAATTCAGGGTAAAGAGTGACATAATTAATTGGAGAAACTGTACATAACCCGTGTCCTGGGTTATGTACTTGCCCTTTAACCAGAAGGTGGGCCTGTATAGTTATTTAGAAGCGACCAACTAACAGCTCTCAATTTCGACCGTGCAGCTCTGCGTGTCGAGGGGATAGTGGTGAAGGTCCATCATGCACGCCAGGGTTGTGGTGAACCGCATGCCATAGGTGATAGCACCGTCACCATGGAGACGAACCATTTTGTTCTTTTCCGTCACGTCGTGAAGGTAGCTGGAGGTGAGAGGGCCAGAAAAGGAACTTTAATGACCTTATTTAACCTGGCTACATGTGGATTTGCCATTAAATTTTGTCACACTTTATTAGATTCGGAAAAGAAATTTGGCAGAGAAGAACAGATTTTTATTCTTCGAAATTTAAAGAGCGAAAGCAGCGAATGAATAGCACACACAAAGTTAGTAAAGGGAGATTTGTAAAGAAAGTAGTAGTATCCTCTTTTTGTTTACATGGAAATATATCTTCCACACATTTTCACTTCCTTTCGAGTTTATCATCCAGCCCAGGGATCCTGAGCTTTGCTTCTTCTTATTTTTAATCGTGTTGATGGTCCTCTCGTTTTGGCTTTAATTTAATATTAATAAATAATCAAATCAAATTATATAAATAGAATAATTGAAATCAATAAAAACAACTAAACTATAAATAAAAGAATTAATAAATGAATATGTTAAAAATAAAATCAAATAAATATAAGAAATAGTTAATTAAAATAAATTAAAAAATGTGTGGGATTGATAAATATAGCAAGCCAGAAGGGCGTGACATTTCTCCAGGTTTCAGTTGTAGCAGGGGCATTATACCCACCCTAACTCCCCTAGCCTCTTAGTAGGGATAGGAGAAGACGGAGGAAGAATGGAAAAGTTAGTGGAAGATTTAAAAGAACTGCACAGGACTTGAGAGAACGCACCAGTTTCTCCTGGGCCAGTGAGATCCACAGGATGTTTCGCTCCTCCTGGTTACAGGCTTACCAGTCTACACAGCCCCGCCTCTTAAGTGGGGGAAAGATGGAATAATAAAGATGAGAAAACTATTGACTCATACAAAGCTTCTAAGTAATGCACAAAGAGTCTAAGTGCGCTAATAAATATGAACCCTACCCGGCCACGCACGAGAGAGAGAGAGTTACATAGATACATAGATACACAGATCACACGGGCCTTACGACCAAGAGAGAGAGAGAGAGAGAGGGAAATATATATATATATATATATATATATATATATATATATATATATATATATATATATATATATATATATATGGAGAGAGAGAGAGAGAGAGAGAGAGAGAGAGTAACAAGGAGTAACAAGGAAAGGAAGTACCCTAGGAGACCTTACGGTCCATTCAAAGAGGATACGTTTGGATTAGCAATCGAGCAGGCAGAGAGAGAGAGAGAGAGAGAGAGAGAGTTACATAGAGTTACATAGATACACAGATCACACGGGCCTTACGGCCCAGACTAAGGTGATCTGGCCTTAAATCTACTGCCACTTACACATAGAATAGTAGAAGTAAAGGATAGAAAAGTTTTAGGCTCTCCCCACCCTCCACTCCCTCCGGCAAAAGCCGTACATGAAATAATTTGGGAAAAGTACCTTGCAGGTGTAAGAAGACAGTACCTGAAGGAAATTTGCATTGAATAGTAATTAAATGAAATGAATATGAAAACCACTTACATAAACCTGAAAGAGTTATATTTTTGTAATATTATTTTATTTTGTAGCTTATGCTAAACAATTCCAATATTTGATAAGTGTTTGTCTAATCTCATTTTAAATGAATCTATAGTTCTGCTGTCCACTACTGCGTTTGGCAAATTATTCCAATCATTAATAATCGAGTAAGTGAAGAAGTTTTTTATTACATCCATAGTGGCTCTTTTACCCTGAAGTTTTGAATCATGTCCACGGGTGGGACACTCCCCTGTCAGTGTGAACAAGTTATTGGCATTAACGTTGTTAAATCCTTTAAGTATTTTGAAGCACTCTATAAGCTGCCCCCTTAGTCTTCGTTTTCTGACGGAAAATAGATTGAGTTTTTTTAGCCTCTCGTGGTAAGGTTTGTTACGTACCGACGGGATAAGTTTTGTCGCTCTGTGTTGTACAGCTTCTAATTTATCTATGTCTTTTATTAAGTAAGGGGCCCAGAACTGTACAGCGTATTCGAGATGGGGCCTGACAATACTTTTATATAGTGGCATAATTATCTCCTCGCTTTTATAAGTAAAGTTTCTTTTTATAAATCCTAGTGCTGTGTTAGCTTTGTTTGCAGCAGCTGCGCATTGGTTTGATGTTTTTAAGTTTTCTGTAATTATTACTCCTAAATCTTTAACCTGCGGGGTTGTGTTTATTAAGCCGCCTTGCATTGTATAGGTGTATTTTTGGTTTTTTGTTCCGCACTGAAGGATTTGGCATTTGTCGATATTAAATGGCATTTGCCATTTCTCAGACCATTCGGTAATTTTATTTATATCAGCCTGCAGGCTCGCCCTGTCATCTTCGCATAGTACTGAGTTACCTATTTTCGTGTCATCTGCAAATTTAGATATGATATTATTTATTCCAACGTCTATGTCATTGATGTATATAGTAAATAAAATAGGCCCCAGGACTGATCCCTGGGGAACACCGCTGGTAACAGATACCCAGTCCGATTCCACGCCATTTATTATCACTCTCTGCTTCCTGTTTTTTAACCAGCTACTAATCCATCCGTATATATTACCGTTAATTCCTAGCGTACGCACTTTGTTCATGAGTTTCTGATGTGGAATTTTGTCAAATGCCTTTTTGAAATCTAGGTAAATTATATCTAATGATTTAGTATCGTTATATAGGTTGAAAAAGGTTATGGTAAAAGTCAATTAGGTTTGAAAACCATGCTGGCTATCACGTATAAGGTTATTGTTTTCGAGGAACTCTACTAGCTTGTCTCTAATGATCGTTTCGAGCAACTTTCCAACTATTGAGGTTAAGCTAATGGGTCTGTAATTACTGGCCTGGTTTTTACATCCCTTCTTAAAGATAGGTGTGACGTTGAGAGAGAGAGAAGAGAGAGAGAGAGAGAGAGAGAGGAGAGAGAGAGAGAGAGAAGAGAGAGAGAGAGAGAGAGAGAGAGAGAGAGAGAGAGAGAGAGAGAGAGAGAGAGAAGAGAGAGAGAGAGAGAGAGAGAGAGAGAGAGAGAGAGAGAGAGAGAGAGAGAGAGAGAGAGAGAGAGAGAGAGGAGAGAGAGAGAGAGAGAGAGAGAGAGAGAGAGAGAGAGAGAGAGAGTTAGTTTCACAAGGTTTCACAATGAATAGTAGTACCTCAAAGGACATTGCTGACCATACCATGGAGGTACAATTCTGGGAAGGCCCTAGCCTATAGCATAAGAGAAA
>OZ018325.1:752500-897257 GCA_963969495.1 Ceratothoa steindachneri | reverse complement strand
AGACTTTGTCTAATCTTGACTTAAACTGGTCAACAGATTCACTGTTGACAACTTCCACAGAAAGTGCTTTCCACTTACCGCAGATACTGTAGGTAAAAAAAATTCCACACAAATTGCAGTTGTAACGCTTCAGTTCAAGTTTGAAGCTGTGATTGCGCGTTCTGTTCTCACTCAGTGTGAAAATATCCCGGTAGTCAACATTGTCGAACCCTCGAAGTATTTTAAAAACTTCGATGAGCTGACCACGCAGTCTACGGGTTTCCAGCGAGAACAGATCTAATTCCCTTAGTCTATCATCATAACTTTTATGTCGGATAGAGGGAATCAGTTTGGTTGCCCTGGCTTGTACGCGTTCCAACCTTGCGATGTCATTTCGAAATGAAGGACTCTAAAATTGTACGGCATACTCCAGGTGCGGCCGAACGAGGGAGTTGTACAGACAAAGTACTATCTCCTTGTTACGGTATCCAAACTGGCGCTTTATGTAGCCTAACATCCTTTGGGCTTTCTTCTCTGCCTTGATGCACTGTTTCGAGAACTTGAGGTCGCTAGTGATAGTTACACTTAAGTCCTTCTCAGTGTCACTTGATTCAAGAGCAGTGCCCTTAAGGATATTCTGAGATTGGGGGTTTCTGTGGCCGATATGCATTAATTTGCAATTGTTCACGTTAAAAGAAATTTGCCACGTGTCCGACCACTCCCCAATCTTCCCAAGATCTTCCTGCAGGTGGGCAGTATTTTCATCCTCTGCAACGTTTATACCAAGCTTGGTATCGTCGGCAAATTTGGAAATCTTGGCAACCATGTCACCGTCCATGTCGTTTACGTAGATGATGAATAGTAGTGGTCCCAAGACAGAACCTTGAGGCATCCCGCAAGTAACGGGCACCCACTTAGAAGGCTGTCCATTCACCACCACCCGTTGCCGTCTGCCACTTAGCCAGTTCTCGATCCAGCTGGCTACTTTTCCGTCTATACCCAGCGCTCTCACTTTCCGGAGAAGGCAGCGGTGTGGTACCTTATCAAAGGCTTTCTGAAAGTCTATGTACACCACATCCACCGCCTTGTCCCCATCGTGCTCACTGAACACGAAGTGGAAGAATTCCACAAGGTTCGTCAGGCATGACCGTTGCCTTCGGTAGCCGTGCTGGGAACTCCTCAGTAGCAGGTTTGACTCTAAATACGACGTCATTTTGTCCACCATCATGCTTTACATGAGTTTACCGACTATCGAAGTCAGACTGATAGGTTGGTAGTTTGACGATTGGCTTTGGTCTCCTTTCTTGACGATAGGAGTCACCTCCGCTTCACGCCAGTCTCTTGGAACGCATTCGGTCCGGATTGACATGTTGAAGATTTTTGCTCAGGTGTCGTGACACTTGATCGTGCCCTTCTCTTAACACTTTAGGTAGAAACCCATCTGGGCCAGGTGCCCTGTTCCTCATTAGGTCACTGATCTTCTTTTTTATTTCCCCTTCGGTGAAGTCCATATCCTCCAGCTTTTCCCCCGAGTAGGAATCTATTGGCTGGGGGATGGGACCACACTCTTCAGTAAACACTGAAGAAAAGTAGTCTTTGAGGAGGTTAGCATTTTCTGCATCTGATGGCTTTAATGCCCCCTCTTCATTTCTCAAAGGGCCAATCGTTCGACGGATTGGTTTACGGCCGTTTACATATCCAAAGAACTCCTTGGGATTCTCTTTACAGAGTCTCGCCACTCGGAGTTCCTCAGACCGCTTAGCCGCCCTTATGCTGGACTTCACTCTCCAGGCTAGCCTCCGGTATTCATCAAAGTCACCTGAGATCTTCGATTGTCGGTACACAGTTCTCTTCTCCCTAAGCAATTTGCCAATTTTTTGATTAAACCACTTTGGTTAAACAGAGGACCGACGTGAGCATTTCAAAGGGATGAAACGCGATTGAAGACTCATAAATGTGGTATTGAAACTGTTCCAAGAGTCTTCAACAGCCTCGCACTCTTCTAGCCTTGCGTCAGTCAGTCCCGCGCGTAGACCTGCAAAGTCTGCTCTTTTCAAATCAAGTTTCCTTGATTTACTAGTTGCAGGCTCTGCCTTGGGGACTTTGACTACAAATCTAATTAGTCGGTGGTCACTGCCACCGAGCTCTTAGCCAACAGTGAGGTCCTCAACGATGTCATCCTCAGAGGTGAAAACCAAGTCGAGGATATTGTCTCCTCTCGTTGGCTCTCTCACCTATTGAGTGAGAAACTCGTTGTTCGTGAACTCCAGGAGTAGTGCGTTCTCGCCACAGGGTTCTCTGGTTTCCCAGTCAACTTGTGTGTTGAAATCTCCCATGATGATACACACTCTGTCTTCGACAAGTTCTCTTTGTAGCTGGTACAGATCTATGTCCTTTTCAACGAGTTGGGCAGGAGGTCTATAAAGCACCAGGGTCCTGTATTTGGCAGGACCTATCTCTAGGTCAACACCTAGTAGTTCATGGTCGGATACGATGTTGCAATCCGTCGAGTTGAGAGTATCCTTGACATACAACATCACACCGCCACCCTCTCTGTCTGTCCTATCTTTCTGGAAGAGCTGGTAACCGGGAATCGTGAATTCACCTTCAAAATCTCGGCTTGGGGTTTTAATCCTGTCTCCTTTATGGCCACCATCTCAGGTTCTTCTGTTGCTACGAGGCCACGGAGCTGAAAAAACATATACCTGATTGACCTCGCGTTGAACAGAAAAACTTTGAGGGAGTCCCCCTGTGTAGGAGTCCCTACGCTTTGCCGTTTGCCGGCTTTTTTTGTGTGGCAGCACCCCTCTTTGCCACATCTAAGAACGTCATTCCAGGAGTGACACGGGCATACTGTTTCATGTCCGCCTTCGCTCTGGGTCGGACGCTCCTCTGCGTCCGCTCTACGACATCCTGGATTAAGTTACAGAGTACAGCCTTTCCCTTGAATGAAATGTGCACTCCGTCCCTATGGTAAAGGTCATTTCGACCGTAAAAGGTGCGGTAAGGGTCCAGAAAGAAGACCCCTTCCGCCGTACAGAGGTCGGACTGGCACTGGTTCAGGGTCACGTTCCTTGAGTGAGCTGTCCGGCTAGGACCTCTTCTTGGGAGCATCCCTACAACGACCCATTAGCGAGTTCTCAATCCGCAGTCGTCCACGGCTTCCATGACCGTGTTGAGAATTTTCTCGCTGGGGCCTACTTTGCCTCCTCGGAGGTAGAGGTCATTCCCCCTCACCATCAGGGCAACGACTGAATTCTCGGAGATCTGAGATTTCTCAGCCTCTACCCTGATGTGGTGATTTCCCCGTCCTGGCTGGCAGCATACCTCCACACTAGTGCGAAGGCAGGCCGCTAGCAGGGGCTGCAAACCTTGTGCTTGGGAATCGCCCACAAGGGTAACCCTCGGACATTTCCGTGCAGAGGTTTTTAGGCTTTCCTTGCGGAAGCGAACTCTCGGTTTCCTCTTTCTTCTCCATCTTATTTTTCTTGTTCTTCTTTTTCTTATTTATCTTTTCCCCCTATCTTACTTTGTTATATACTCTTCTGTTTTTATCTTTTCTTCTTCTGCTTCAACTTTCTCTTTTTCAGCTTCTACTTTATCTTCTGTTTCAACTTGCTCTTCTTTCTGTTTCTTTCCCTTCCCTTTCTTTTTCGTTGAGGGTTAATTCGTAGCATGCAGACCTAGCTCTGGGGGTAATACTGCAGATGCAGTGTTTAGTACAGGGCTTGACGGTAGCTCTGCTATTCTGACCTCTAGCCTTCTAATCAGTACGGCGTGTTCTAATTTGAGGCTGTTTATTTTCTCCTCTAACTTCCTGGATATTTACTCAGAAGCCCTGCATGTTTATTTTAGCTCCTTGATTTGGCCGTTTAAAATACAGTCGGTGCAGGAACTGGCCGGGTGGCATTTTGAAAAACACCCCTCCGGAAAGTCCACGCACGACTTATCTAGGTGGCATATTGCACAGGTGTCTTTTAGAGCTCCTGGTCCTTTCTTGCCGGTCATTTTGAACACTGTCTCTTTTTCAATACTTTGCGACCAATCAATAATAAAAAGGGGGGTCGGTGAGTTCTCCCCGAGTGAGTGCTCCCGCCTATTGATCGGAGTCGTTTCGGAGTCTTCCAGAAGGCACGCTCCATGTGCTGCTGTTCGTCCGACCGAGTCGTCAAGCCTCGGCGTGCCGTGGCTCCCAACCAAGCAGCACAGACGGTTCCCAAAGGGGCCATCGATTTGTCACTAGGTGAACAATAACGAAGCACGCCTCTTAATAAACTCCTACTAATTCCCTTCACAACGGCCAGGATCTCGGAGCAGCGTTCAATGGATATCCCGCCCCACAAAGAAACTCGACCCAAGGATTTTTATTGGCCTGGCAACCAACCTGGGAACAAAGGGCCGTCACCTCAGACCGATGCTACCAAAGGCACCCGCCAACGGGCACTGGGAACGGTCAATAATTACGCGCCAGGGAAGGGGTTAACGGGGCACTACCCTCATCCCATTCATCGTGCCCCAACGCCTAGGACACCTCTAGTCCTAGTCTTTCGCTAGCAGTGAAGGTCGATTGGCGTTGTTTATAGAGGTTCCAAAGCCTCTCTTCTGACGCGTGAGGTAGCTGCCAGGTCCTTATATGTAGATAGAGGCAAAAAAGGGAATGAGTGACATGATAGGAGTAGGTTTTTTTTTTTCTTTTCTTTTTGTATAAGTGGGAGAGATAGGATAAAAGTAAAAAAGGAGAAGGATAGAGTAGAAAAAGGAAGGAATGACGCACTTAGTCTGGAAACTCGTTTTCGACCAAATCGACAAGGAAAGCCCTAACAGGAGTACCCAGAAGAGGTACCCCCGGCGACATAGCTTGAAAAGTCAAAGGTACACACAAGCTCTCTTCCCGCGACAAGGATTTACTAATATTGATTACAGAGAGAGAGAGAGAGAGAGAGAGAGAGAGAGAGAGAGAGAGAGAGAGAGAGAGAGAGAGTAACAAGGAGTTACAAGGAAAGGAAGTACCCTAGGAGACCTTACGGTCCATTCAAAAAGGGTACTTTTGGACTAGCAATCGAGCAGGTACATGGTTGCTCATTTGTTTTGCGTCCCTAAATGGCTAATTTTCAAGACTTTGTCTAGTCTTGACTTAAACTGGTCAATAGACTCACTGTTGACAACTTCCACTGGAAGTGCATTCCACTTACCGCAGATACTGTAAGTGAAAAAATTTCCACACAGATTGCGGTTGTAAGGCTTGAGTTTAAGTTTGAATCCGTGATTACGCGTTCTGTTCTCACTCAGTGTGAAAATATCCCGGTAGTCAACATTGTCGAACCCTCGAAGTATTTTGAAAACTTCGATGAGCTGACCACGCAGTCTACGGGTTTCCAGCGAGAACAGATCTAATTCCCTTAGTCTATCCTCATAACTTTTATGTCGTATAGAGGGAATCAGCTTGGTTGCCCTGGCTTGTACGCGTTCCAAACTCGCGATGTCCTTTCGCAATGAAAGACTCCTAAATTGTACGGCATACTCCAGGTGCGGTTGGACAAGTGAGTTGTACAGGCACAGTACAATCTCCTGGTACCGATAACCAAACTGGCGCTTAATATAGCCTAGCATCCACTGGGCCTTTTTCTCCGCCTAATGCACTGTTTCGAGAACTTGAGGTCGCTAGTAATAGTTACACCCACGTCCTTCTCAGTGTTGACAAGATTCAAGAGCAGTGCCCTTAAGGATATTCTGAGATTGGGGGTTTCTGTGGCCGATATGCATTAATTTGCATTTGTTCACGTTAAAAGGCATTTGCCACGTATCCGACCACTCCCCAATCTTCCCAAGATCTTCCTGCAGGCGGGCAGTATTTCCATCCTTTGCAACGTTCATACCAAGCTTGCTTATCGTCGGCAAATTTGGAAATCTTGGCAACCATGTCACCGTCCATGTCGTTGACGTAGATGATGAATAGTAGTGGTCCCAGGACAGAACCTGAGGCACCCCGAGGGTAACAGGCACTCACTCAGAAGCCTGTCCATTCACCACCACCTATTGACGTCTGCAACTTAGCCAGTTCTCGATCCAGCCGGCTACTTTTCCGTCTATGCCCAGCGCTTGCACTTTCCGGAGAAGGCGGCGGTGTGGTACCTTATCAAAGACTTTCTGAAAGTCTAGGTAGACTACATCCACTGCCTTGTCCCGATCGTACTCACTGAAAACGAGGTGAAGGAATTCCACAAGGTTCGTCAGGCATGACCGTTGCCTTCGGAAGCCGTGCTGGGAACTCCTCAGTATCAGGTTTGACTCTAAATACGACGTCACTTTGTCCCCCATGATGATTTCCATGAGTTTACCGACTATCGAAGTCAGACTGATAGGTCGGTAGTTCGACGGTTGGTTACGGTCTCCTTTCTTGAAGATAGGAGTCACCTCTGCCTTATGCCAGTCTCTTGGAACGCATTTGGTCCGGATTGACATGTGGAAGATTGCGCTCAGGTGTCGTGAAACTTGTTCTCGTGCTTCTTCCAACACTTTAGGTAGAAACCCATCCGGGCCAGGTGACTTATTCGTCATTAGGTCACTGATTTTTTTTTTATTTCCTCTTTAGTGAAGTCCATATCCTCCAGCTTTTCCCCCGAGTAGGAATCCGTCGGCTGGGGGATGGGACCATACTCTTTAGTAAACACTGAAGAGAAGTAATCGTTGAGGAGGTTAGCATTTTCTGCATCTAAGTGCTTTAATGCCCCGTCCTCATTTCTCAAAGGGCCAATCATTCGACGGATTGGTTTACGGCTGTTTACATATCCAAAGAACTCCTTGGGATTCTCTTTACAGAGTCTCGCCACTTGGAGTTCCTCAGACCGCTTAGCCGCCCTTATGCTAGGCTTCACTCTCCTGGCTTGCCTCCGGTATTCGTCAAAGTCCCGTGAGATCTTCGATTGCCGGGACACAGTTCTCTTCTTCCTAAGCAATTTGCTAATTTTTTGATTAAACCACTTTGGTTGAACAGAAGCCGACGGGGGCATTTTAGAGGGATGAAACGCGATTGAAGACTCAGGAATGTGGTTTTGAAACTATTTTACGACTCTTCGACAGCATGGCACACTTCTAGCCTCACGTCAGTCAGTCCAGCACGAAGGCTTGCAAAGTCTGCTCTTCTCAAGTCAAGTTTCCTTGATTGACTGGCTACAGATCTTACCTTCGGGATCTTGACGCTAAATCTAACTAGCTGGTGATCACTGCCACCGAATTCTTCGCCTAGTGAGGTCCTAAACGATATCATCCTCAAAGGTGAAGACCAAGTCGAGGATATTGTCTCCTCTCGTCGATTCTCTGACCCATTTAGTGAGGAACTCGTTGTTGGCAAACTTCAAGAGTAGCGCGCTCTCGCCACAGGCTGCTCTGGTTCTCCAGTCAACTTGGCTGTTGAAATCGCCCATAATGATGCACACTCTGTCTTGAACCAGCTCACCCAGCAGCTGGTACAGTCTCCTGTCCTTCTCAACGGGTTGGGAAGGGGGTCTGTAAAGCAGTAGGGTCCTGTATCTGTCAGGACCGATCTCTAGGTCAACGCCTAGGAGCTTGTGGTCGGATATAACGTTGGAGTTCGTAGATTTGATTGTATTCTTGACATACAACATTACACCGCCACCCTCTCTGTCTGGCCTATCTTTGTGGAAGAGTTGGTAGCCAGGAACCGTGAATTCGCCTTAAGGTCTCGGTTTGAGTTTTTTATCTACGATTGGGTTATGGCTACCATTTCGGGTTCTTCCGTCGCTACGGGGCCACGGAGCTCAGGAAACTTGTTCCTGATTGACCTCGCATTGAAATGAAGAACTTTCAGGGAATCCCCTAATGTAGGACCCCCTATATTCTTCCGTTTTCCGCATTCTTGTTTGTCGCGGTGGCACCATTTTTGACAACCTTCGAGAAGGTTGTTTGGGGAGTGACTCGGGCGTACTGGGGTACGTCCGCCTTCCCAATGGGCTGGACACTCCTTTGGGTGCGCTCCACGACATCCTGGATGAGGTTAGCTAGGAACGCCTTTCCCTTAAAGGAGAGGAGCACCCCGTCCCTTTGGTAGAGGTCTTTTCTACCATAGAATACGGCGTAGGGGTTTACAAAAAAGACACCCTCCGCCGTACAGAGGTCTGCAAGGCGCCTGTTTAGCGACATGTTCCTCAAGTGGGCAGTCCGGATTGGACCCCACCTCGGGAGCATCCTTATCACGACGCGTCTGCGGGTTTTCAATCCAGAGTCGTCGACAGCGCCAATAACTGTCCTTATAATCTCACCTGTAGGGCCTACCCTACCTCCTCTGAGGTAGAGGTCGTTGCTACTTACGATAAGGGCAACGACTGAAGGCTCTAAAAATCTGATACTTCTCGGCCTCAGCTCTTACCTGCTTATTCCCACAGCCTGGGAGGCAGCTCACCTTAACGCTTGTGCGAAGGCGGGCCGCTAGCAGGGGCTTCAGACCCCGTGCTTGAGAATCACCAATAAGGGTGACTCTTGCACATTTGTCTGCAGACGACTTAGTCTTTCCTTTTGGAGGCGACTTGCCGCTTTCCTCTTGTATATCTAAATTTTTCTTCTTCTTTTTCTTATTCTTCCTCCTATTCTTCTTCTTGTCCTTCTTTGTTATCTCTTCTTTTGTTTCCCGTTTCTCTTCTTCTGCTTTTACTGTCTCGTCCTCTGTTTCCACTTTCTTTTCTTCTCTTTCTACTTTCTCTTCTTCTCTTTCTACTTTCTCTTCTTGTGTTTCTACTTTCTCTTCTTTCTTCTTTCTTTTCTTCTTTTTGGCTCGTTGAGGAAGCCCTTCAGCAGAAGAAATCGGCTGTTGGACGTCGGAATCCTTCTCGCCTAAGCATCTGCATCTCTCTGTTTTTAAGAGTTGAACTTTCCTTTTAAGGAGGGAGTTCTCCTCTTTCAATTGAGCGATGCTCTCGCCCAGTCGCTTCTCGAGTTCGCAGAAGTCACAGATACTGACGGCATCTGTGAGCTGCTTGCAACTCCTGCCCCCGAAGTCTTCACTCCATCTGTAGACTTTGCATATTTTGCAGGTTAGCTTTCAAGACGGAGGACCATTTTTCTTCGCCATTTTACCAAATTCTCGGACCATACGCATTGAAAAAGAGTTTTTTGGTTGTGATTTTCTCTCGCACTAATCACATCCGCTTATTTCCAGGAAGTTTTCGGTCGTTTAGCGAACAGAAACCCTTTGACCAAGCACACCACCTCTAAGGTCTCTCCTGGGCCGGACGTCCCCAATCGTGCCGCAGCTCTCAACTGAGCAGCACAAGAGCCCCAGTAAACTGGTTCTCTGAGTTTTCGACAAGGGTGCTTGAGGTGTAACTGTCTTCCTACTAAGCCCTACTAATCAACTAAAAACGGCCAGACTTGAGGCAAGTAGTAAAGCTAAGTGCCCACGACTTCATCCGAGATCTTTAGCTGATCTGGCAACCAGCAAGGCACAAAAGCTCTCTCACCAAAGATCAGTTGAACCTTTATTCACCAAGTAGCGCTCACAGGGAGCTGGTAAGGCAATTACACGTTAGGAGAAAGCTTCTAAGGGGTACCTAGCATTTCTTCATTAATCGTACCCCAAACGCCTGAGATCCCTTTAATCTCAGTCTCTTGTAACCTATGAGTGCTCCAAGGCGTTATTTAAAGAGGTTCCAAAGCCTCTCTTCTCACGCGGCATAAGGGAGCTCGTGAGGCCCTAATTAATAAACAACTTATGTGTAATAAAGATGGAGGTTTGTTTTTTGTTATTGGGTTTTTGTTTTGATCTTTTGACAGTTGAAAAGATTTGGTGAAACTTAGTACTAACAGAATCGAAGAGGTTGGTAGGGAGATGCAAGGAGACGCATCAAAGAAGTGGTAGAGAAGTTTGATGACAACCATTAGTCTGGATCCTACTACAGCTACCTTACTGGCATGGGTGACCCTACCGGACTAAAAGTCCCCCAGCTTAGCTAGCTTAACTCAGTCAGATCACGCAAGCTCTCTCACCGAGGACAAGGTGGTTGTGTTGAGAGAGAAAGAGAGAGAGAGAAGGAGAGAGAGAAAGAGAGAGAGAGAGAGAGAGAGAGAGAGAGAGAGAGAGAGAGAGAGAGAGAGAGAGAGAGAGAGAGATATATATATATCACCTGTTTTTGTCATTGGCGAAGAAGGTGTCCGGGACCCAGATCTTCTCTGCAAACTCACCGGGCAACGTCAGAACTTCATCTTTGGAGCTGAAAGAGAGTCTCTCGTCCTTCCAGTACTGATTCAGGTACATGGTGATCGTGTAGTCCTGATGGCGAAACAATACACATCAGTGCCACGTACGCAACCAAACACTGGTTGAACAGCGGTCTATGCTCCATGTCATTTGAATTTTTTTAATTAAAAGGGCTCCTATTTGGCACTTGCAATAATGGGCATAAGTAGCCAAAATTAAGTTTAGCCTAATCTTATTTATTTCCTTTTAAATAAAAGACCCCCCTCCCCACAACATAAAATCCTCCCGCAAAAGAAAAGCAAAAAAGCATGATTAGCTCCAACTGGGGTGTGAACATGCACTCAAAGTCTACACACAAAAAAATAAATTAGTTCGCAAGTGGGGTGCACAAGGACACCCCGAGTACCAATGACAACAAGTAGCGACCCTGCTCGCCTTGTACCGAAACAGGTAAGAGTGCGAAGATTCTCCAGAATGAGACATTCGACAAGATCACGCAGTTGTTGCCTAAAGATGAAGGGAGGGATACATCAGATGAAACTGTGTCCAGCGTGTGTATCCGATTCGATTCGGAAGCGACAGGTAAAAATAGGGGCAAGTCTTAGAGAAAAGTCACGGCTCGATGGCACGCAAATTTAAGTTAACATTGACCGTCTTTCATCTTTTTTTTGCCAGGCATCCTGGAAGCCGGGCCCGATTCCTGTCATGTAGTAAGAGTGGGGAAGAGCAAAACGCTGCTCTGGTCGCTCAGTCCTTGAGGACTGTTTGGCACTCCCATTAGCGCGATCATTTCCAGCAATCTATACATGTTCAGGAAACCGGTAGAAGACAATCTCGAAATTCTTCCGAGGCTGTATTAGGTTTGGTAGGGTAGTCCTAACAACAAAAGCTCAAAGGTGGAACCACCCAAGGAGAGCATCCTGTGCCCAACCAGAGACACCGCGGGTCAGAGAGGTACATAGATATCTCAAAAATAAATAGAAACCCTTCCATTACACCGTTTTATCTGAGAAACTAGTTTAATCTATTCAATCTTGTTAATATATTAATATTTTTTCATTTCTAAATACAGTATATTAATTGTTTATAGCACCAAGCAAGCCGCGAATACACGTGTAAGGAGCACTGCGATTTGTTTCCATCGCCACGTGCTCCAGCTTTCGACCTCTAATTTCACAGGGTAGACGCCGATCAGCTTCCTCTCTGCCAACCCTCCTGGATTTAGGCTGACGGGGGAGGGGACAACGCCCCCTCACCCATCAGCTCCGGTTGTGGGGTGGGGGTGACAACCTGCTTCACCCCCGCACTCACCTTCCTCACATACCCTTTCTCTCTCCTCTCACTGTGTATCAACTTTACACCCAGCCGAAGGTAAAGCCGTCATGCCGAAGGGCTGCCTGACCACTGAACGGGAGGTGTGGTCTTAAATGGCAGCATGCGGATTTGCTGGCCTCGTAATTCCCCCGATAATTCCTTGAAAGCGTATGATCCTGCCCACCCTTCCTGGGTATAAGGGTTTTATGACCCCGCCTTCATGGGATGGGAGCTGGGCATGAGGATGCGCTATTTACAGCCAAAATGGTGTCTCCGATTCTCTGTTAGCTTTGAATAACTCCTTGCAGGCAGTAGAAGAGCAGTTGCACCTGGATATATGGTATACTGTTAATTCTGCTTACATTCCATCGTCAGCTGACTTCGACGCGGGGGACTTACGCCTAATCGTGACACTGTTGACGATGCCTTTTATACTGCTCGGAGAATTGAACGGTAGACACCACCTCTGGGGAGATTACTCGACCAATACCAATGGTCAAGTCCTCGCCGACCTGATTGATGAATTGGAGATAGGTGTCTAAAATATGGATGAGTTTAAGCATCACTGCCCGATAACCGATTCATTTACCTGTCTTGATCTATCCCTGTGCACTCCGGATACATAGCCTAATTTTGATTGGGGGATGGCCTATCACCCTCATGTTAGTGATCACTTTCCCATTTAAATATTTTCTGGAACGCTGCCTTCTGAGATACCCACCCGGTGCTGCTTGGTGCGGGCACGATGGTCCGCATTTCAGGAAATAATTGATTTCTCTGTCGCAGTCGAGGAGTTTAGGTCGGTAGATGAGGCCTTTGAGTTCTTCTTCGGCAACCTCATCACCTTGGGCCTAACTACTATTCCGAGAAAGTCCTGCCGTTTTGCACGCCCTCCGCCTAAAGGGTGGTCAGCCGAGTGGTAGGAGGGCCTCAAGAAGAAGCGTTATGCTTATAAGCGCTATAAGGCCCCTTGAACGATTTCACTATCTGTGAATTTGTCGCTCTACCTGGCGGGCATACGCGTCTTCCCTTAACGGGAAGACCCCTCTAGCAGAGGTGTGGAATGGAGTCAAAAGGATTAGAGGCAAGTTCTCGCAGGACCCCCCTCCCGTTCTCCAGGAGAATGGGACTGCAATCTCAGACCCCGCGTCCGTGGCAGAATCCTTTGCGACTGCTTTCTCCGCATTCTCTAGCCGGGATATTGCTCTGCAGCATTCAATGCGCGTTGTGATGTCGCGGAAGGCCGCTGACTGGACTTTACATCCAGATGTGGAGAACTCCTCAACGACAGATTTACTTTGAGTGAGTTTCGTTCCGCTCTCATTTCGTGTCCGGACGCTGCCCCTGGTCCGGATGATGCCCCGTACGCTATGCTTAGACACTTGGGTGAGAGAGGCATGGACTTAATTAGATTTGTTCAACAGGATCTGAGTATAGGGTATTCCTTTAGACTTCTGGCGAATCGCTATTGTGCTTGCTTTTCGCAAAATGGGGAGAGATCACTCTATCGCAGCCGGTTTCCGCCCAATCTCTCTAACCTCCTGCGCGTGCAAGTTGATGGAGAAATTGGTAAATGTTATATTAGCTTTTTTCATGAACACCGAAGGCCATCTGTCTTCTGCACAGTGCGGCTTCCACAAGTTCCACTCCACGTCAGATGCTCTGCTCCGAAAGGAAAATACCGTGGTAGTGGCGACCCCTTCCTCGGTCTGGCAGTGGGTCGGGGACCCTCACACCTATTCCAGGTCCCCCTCTAACTCTCCGGACCATCGCAGGAGCAGACCCGCCGCCTCCCTGGGTTTCTTACAGAGATCCACCGGGCACAGAACTGTGTCTACCTGTAAGCAATTGAAGAGGTGTGTGGTGTCGTGTATCTTTGTTAGGCATTTGAGGCAGTTTGGGGTTGTATGGGTGGTGGGAGATATTTTGTGCATGTATGATGTTAGGAGTGGTGATTTGTTTGTTCTTATCTGTGCTAGTGTTCTTCTAATCTGCTTTGTGAGTGTTTGTTCTGAGTTGTGTATGGTTGGAGGTGGTTCACTTAATACTTTGTTGTGGGTTTTGTGTGACAAGTATTGTGGATTGTTTTCATGTTTTGCTTTATTGTGTCTTCTGTTGTTGTGTTAGGGTCTGTGTTTAAGTTGGTAGTGTAGTTGTTATCGGAAATGATCTGTTTTTTGTGTCAGTGATTGGAAAATTATCTTGTGATGTGGTGGAAGGGATGATTTGGATGTTGCGTTTTCTGTCTGAGTTGTAATGTATGTAGTTTTAGGTGATTTTTGATTGGTAAGATGTTCGTCTCGTCGTGTAGGTGTTGGGTGTTTGTGTCAAAAGAGCATCTTGTGGCAGTGCGGAGAACTGTGTTTTGTATTTTCTGTAGTTTTGTGGTCTTGGTTTCTGAAATGATTGGGGAACAGATTGTGTCGGCGTATACTAGTACTTGTCTTGTGATTGTCTTGTATGCGTTAATGAGCGTTTCCTTGGTTTTCTCCCAGTGTGTAGTTGTGAGTGCCTTGATGACTTTGAGTGTTTTAGTGGCCTTGACTATTGTATTTTGCATGTGTTTTGAGTATGTGAGTTTGGGGTTGAAAGTGAGGCTGAGGATCTTCGGTTCTTTTGTGGTGAGTAGTGTTATGTTTAGATTTTAGGGTTGTGTTATATTCTGCAGGGTCTTGTGTGAAGAGAGTGGTCATTGTTTTGGTGGCGTTTAGCTTTAGTGAGTTTTCTCTTGCCCATGTGTGTATTTTGTTTAGGTAAGGTTGTATCTGTTGTGCAGCGGTTTCTGGTTTGTTGTGTGAGTAGAGTATTGTGATGTCGTCTGCGTAGGTGACAATTTTTACTGTTTGTGGGAGAATTGGTATATCTGAGCTGTAGATGTTGAAAAGTGTTGGGGAAAGTACTCCTCCTTGGGGAACTCCGGATTTTGTGTTTTATATTTAGGTGTATTGAGGTCGTCCCTTGATGTATTTTGCTATATATTTGATGAGGGTGGTGGGTATGGTGAGTTTGTGGATCTTGTTGACTTCTTTGTGTAGGTCTACTGTGTCGAATGCCTTGGACATGTCAAGGGCGACTGCTATGGTGCTATGTGGTGAAATTTTCTTTTTGAATCCATTTGTGATTATGTTGTTTATTGTGTGTAATGTTGTAGTGGTTGAGTGCATGGGTTTGAACACATATTGGTGTGGTGTGTTTGGGATGTTGGATGTGATGGAGTGCAGGATGATTTTTTCTAGTGTTTTCGCTATGGGGGAAAGCAGCGCTATTGGTCTGTAGGAGTCTCTTTTGTTTATATCTATGTTTTAGTGTGTGTATTGGGAATATTTTTGCTACTTTCAAATGTTTATGGCGAGGTTCTAAGTGTGCATGAGGAGGTTTATGGCGTTTTGACCTAGGTGTTTGAGGGGTTTGATGTTTATGTTATCAGGGCCGGTGAAGTTGTTGTTTCTTGCTGGTTTTATGGCTCTGATGATCTGTTCTGTTGTGGTTGTGAGTTGTGGTTTGGGGAGTCTTTTTGTAAGTCTGTGTATTTTCAGGTTTTTATTTTTCGTTTGGTGTATGGTTGTGTTTGTCAATTGTTTGTTGAATTGTTCTGCTTTTTGTGTGGGTGTTTTGGCTTCTTTGTTTCCGAAGATGATGGTGTTGTTTTGTGGCTGTGTTGATATTTGTTTGTGAGGCCAGCAATGGTTTTCCAGAGTTTCTGTGTGTTTGTTTTGTGGTCTCATTGCTGGTCTAGGTGTTGTTTCAATAATTCTTGTTTGTGTTCTTGTATGGTGCGATCTATTTATTTGTCTTCTTCTATAATGTTGGGGTCTGATGTTTTTTTATAGTGTTGTTCCGTTGTACTATTATGTTTTTGATTGGTTCATGGAGTATTTTTTTGTGTGTTATGTATTTTTCCACGTGGAATGTTGTGTTTGTCTGCTTGCAGGATGGTGTTGGTTAGTATTTTGTTTTGCCGTGTGTGCATCTTTGGGGAGTTGGATATTGGAAGTGCTTGTTCAATTTCTTTTGTGTATTCTATCCAGTTTGCCTTGTGATAAGTAGTGTATGTTTTGAGGTTTTGTTGTAGCCTGAAGTTTGTTTTTGTGTTTAATGTAATTAAGATGGGGAGATGGTCAGAGAGAGAGCGTGTGTCGTGTTCCAGGTGAGGTGTCTGTGTAGGATGTTTGTTGCAGTGGTGATGTCTGGTGAAGTGGGTTGTTAGTTGGGATGTGTGGGTATGCAGGTTGGTGTATCTCTGCTTAAGGTTATGTGATTTTGAGTTTTGGATGATGTCGGCCATGAGTTCTCCTTTGTTGTGATCTGTGGGTGAGTTCTAAAGTTCTGAGTGTGTGTTGATGTCTCCTGTGATTATGGAGTTTGTGAGAGTGGTTCCGTGGGTGAGGAAGTTTGTTATGTCTGCATCTTCATTTAGGTGGTTGGGGTCTGTAGTGTCTCTGGGTAGGATGAAGATGTTTGTGAGCTGTAAGTGCTTAGTTTTGCTTAAGTGGTTTTTGGTGATTTGTGCTTCAGTTTTTTTTTTTGCTTTGTTTGGAAGGGAGGGGTGGTTGTGTGTAGGTCGATGATTCTATGTATGTGATGAGGCCTCCTTCCTCTTTGTGTTTTCTGTTGGTTCTGATAGCTGTGTAGTCTGTGATTTGAGGGGGTTTCTGTTTTTCTGTGAGTTTGGTTTCTTGGATGGTCATTATGTCTGTTTCATGTTTGTTTGTGAGGTGCTCGAGTTCTGTCGTTTACTTGTTCAGTCCATTTATGTTTATTTGTAGTATTTTAGGTGCTTGTTGCGTGTTTAGTTTGTTTGATTGTCTAGTGGTTTGTGATGTTTGTGGGAGTGTGGGTTGTGAGTTTGTTGGTTGTGGCTGGGTGGGCGTTGATGGATGTGGTGCTTGGTATTTTGGCCACATCCAGTGTTTTGTGTATTGTTTGATTTTAGTATTTGTGTATTTGAGATGTGTTGTGGTTTTGTTACACATTATGGGTGTTTGTCTTTTTTTTATTTATTTATTGCATAGTGTACATGTACATGTCTATGTTTTGGGGGGGTCCGGGTTGGTCTCCACGTTCCTCCAACCTCCGAGACTCCCTTGCAGGGGGCAAGGGAGTCTTGGTTGATTTGAACCTCGGCTGCAGTCCGACGTCCTACACGCCAACCATCTTCGTACTGGTGTTTGTCGATCTAGAGAAGGCGATTCGGTTTCGTGGAAACTCTCCCGTAAGGTAGTGTCGGCAACCCATCCCGAGTGCAAGGGATACCGCGACAGGTAACGAGCGAGTAGATCGCCGTGATTAGGAAATTCAAAACGAAGGTGCCGATAAATATTAATTTATTGGTATGATGTCTAAAAGGGTTACTGCATTAAAAACTGTAAATGACAAGTCTATATTATACATATACTAGAATAATAATTTAAAGACGTCAAATGACATTGTTTTTTTCTAAAAATTTATCTGTCAAAAAGGATGGTGTCTATTTACTTTTGAAATGTCTGTATATATCGAACACTCGTACTTGTTTTGCCCTAAATCAAAGGCTTAGGGTATTTATGATTGGCGTCTCACGATGGAATATGCATAGGCTTCATATATTATATTTTTTAGCCGGAATACCATATCCGACGTGGGATGGAACTTGCAAAAGCCGCACTGTACAGTAAACAGGTCGCCTCTGCTTCAAAAGAAGTAAGTTAACGTATCGGTAAAAAATTTACCCATCAACTTACACACACAGGAAGTTAGAGAAGTTTGAAGGAAACTATTCGGGGTAGATATATCTCCCTGATTTGCGAAAATCAAGCACATTAGACATTCACCAAGAATATGGGAGGATTACCCTTCGTCTATATCTTGTTGAACTAATCTAGCTGAAATTGAATTCCTCGCTCATTCAGCTGTCGAAGCATGGCGTGCTGGATATTTTCTAAACCAGGGGCAGTATCCGCGTACGAAGCGAGACCGGAACGCAACTCACGCAGCGTAAAAAGATCATTAAAGAGATACTATCCTCAGCGTGCTCACCAGTGCTTTAAATTCCCGAGGGAGCAGCATCCCGGCTAAATAATTCAAAGAAAGCGGCAAGGAAGGAATGCCATAAACGCGGAGATCCTAGATTACGGTCCCGTCATCCTGGACGAGTGAAGTGAGGTCTAAGGAAAACTTTCCAAGGATCATTTTGATATTCTTCCACACCTCTGCAAGAGTGTTCCAGTTAACAGAAGCCGCATATACTTGCCAAGAGAAACAACGATCGTGCTTCGAAACATACAAGAACATAGCCCTCAGCTCATTAAACCTACTATCCCTTGAAAATAGTCGAGGTATTCAAAATCTCAAAAGGATTTACTAATATTAATTACAGAATATTGTTCGAGATGGACGAAAGGACCAACACACGCCAAAACGGTTTCAAATTAGTGACTAAGCGCTTTAACTCTACTATAGCTCAAAATTACTTCGCGTTTAAGATCACGCAAACGTGTAATAGCCAAACGAAACCGTGTAGTAGAAAGCATCTCGGTTAATATGCTCAAAAACCGAATTGATAAGTACCCCAATAGTGTAAATATAATGGGTAGGAGCATAGATAAAAACGTTGTGGTGGAGCGAATGTGAGAGTGTTTGTAGGGCCATTCTCCCACCCCTTTTCCAATACCCTCCCCCCCTCTCTGTAAGAATGTGTGTGTGAATGGAAGATGTTATATATATATATATATATATATATATATATATATATATATATATATATATATATATATATATATATATATATATATATTTGATTTCATGATTTGTTTAAAATGTTTTATTTCTCTTTCCAGCTGCCATATTCTGTAAAAATTGACTTAGTTTCATAAATATCATTATATTAGAAACAAAGAGCCAATATTCTATTTAAAATTGTATGTAAAATTTTTAAAAGGTGTTCCTTCTCATTTGTCAAGAGTGGCTAGGATTAGTGAAGCCCTTAATTATATTTATTGTGAGTCCCGTTGAGTGGAAAGGGCTTTACTAGCTTCTATACCGTGACCAGATCGCATTATTATATTGAGCTCGGAGGCGCCAGACCCTTAAGACGCGCGCACCCAAATTTTGCTCACTAAGAGTGACTGCCGGCAGGACTTTCTCCCGGGGGGGAAACACGTAAGCGCAAGGCCTTTTCTTTTTTTTTGTATTCTTTCGGTGTGTTTGTTAGGCCTCTTTTGTATCATTGTTTATTTGTTTGTTTGCTCGTTCATCATTTCTTTTTGTATATATTACTTTGATTGGTAGTATTCATAAGATAGGATTGATTGTTTTGTATATATTTATAACGTGTTTGTATAGAAAATTTAATTATACATACTTGTGTAAATAAAGGACTGTACATACAATCTGTTTCATTTCTCCCTCGATTTCTCACTCCGACTTAGTGTAGGAACGATTAGGGTTAGAGTGTAGGTTCGGTACCCGCTACATTTGGCACCCGAATAGGGACGTTAGATCTCGAAACCGGGAGCGTGATAGGATTGGATTGCAGTCCCTCAACGGATTGGACGTAGTTGATTGGTTTTTCCCTTCTTCTGTCCTTTCTTACTAACCTGAGATGATGGCTTCTGTGGAAAAGGGCCTCCATGATGAGATTGTGAGACTGAGGCTGGAGTTGAGACATAAAGAGGAGGAACGTACGTTGTTAAGGAGCGTGATTGAGGCATTGATGAGTGATATGATGAGTATGGATAAGAAAACAAACAGGATGAAAAAGAAATGGATGAGAGACAGAAGCAGGTCGACCAAAGGATGCAGGACCTCCATGACATGATGAAAGGGGTCAGGACCAGCTCCAGGACCCTCGACCTTAATCCCTGCTCCGACCGAAGGAGATAAGACTAATAGGATCAATGGGAGTGTGTGCGAATCTAGAGAGGACAGGATGATTGTGAGTGGTAAGAAAGAAGGTGAATGCAAGAGAGTGGGGGGTAAGAAGGGAAGGAAGAATGGTTTGAATGGTAAGGATACGAAGAAGAGAGGGAAGAGTGTGGACTCTCTATTCAGCTAAAGAAGAGAGTAAATGTATGATTGGCATTAGTGAGAGTGAGAGCAGCTCAAGTGAGAGTGAAGTGAATGTGGGGGAAGGTATTTTGATAAGGGAAGTGCCAAAGATGATAATTTAAGGTTGCATGGTGGGGAGAGTGTGAATGAATTCTTAGGGGAATTTGAGCAAAATTGTAAGCTCAAGTACCCGGATAATATGGGATAATGGGTGAATGTATTAGGCGAGTGCTTGGAAGGAAGATGCTAGAGTTTTTCCGTGTGATCACGAGTGTGGGTAAGCCAAGGTATGAGGTGGTGATGAAGCGATTGATTGGGCAAGTGAAACGAATGAAAGAGAGTGTGAAGTATAAAAGGGTAAATGAATTTGAGAAGGCTCACATGATGAAGAGTGAAAGTGTGAAAATGTATGCGTATAGGCTGGAGACTATGGCGAGAAAGAGGTATGGTGATGATGGAGTGAATGAGTGTGAATTCACGATTCCCGGTTACCAGCTCTTCCCGAAAGATAGGTCAAACAGAGAGGGTGTCGGTGTGATATATGTCAAAGATACTCTCAACTCGACGGATTGCAACATCGTATGCGACCATGAACTACTATGTGTTGATCTAGAGATTGGTCCTGCCAGATAGGTTCTGTCCTGGGACCACTACTGTTCATCATCTACGTCAACGACATGGACAGTGACATGGTTGCTAAGATTTCTAAATTTGCCGATGACACCAAGCTTGGTATGAACGTCGCAAATG
Source organism: Ceratothoa steindachneri (assembly GCA_963969495.1). Lineage (NCBI taxonomy): Eukaryota > Metazoa > Arthropoda > Malacostraca > Isopoda > Cymothoidae > Ceratothoa > Ceratothoa steindachneri. Next base: position 876,979 of record OZ018325.1, on the reverse strand, counting down.
AAGGAAATACTCCACCTCCCCAGCTGTCACAGCCCTTAGGGCATCCTGATAACTGACAAACTGCTGGGGTGGAGGAAGGCGCCTGGGCTTCCCACCACCAACATTCAAACAATACCATCCATCCTCGTCTAAGTCACTTTCTTCTCATCATCAAATCGCCCGTCATACAGCAGTTCCAACACATCCTCCCACACCAACCGTTCACCTGCCAGCCTCATCCTCTCCTTTCTTTTCCCATTCAACTATTCACGCACCTTTCGCAGGACCGCATCAAGGAACTTCCTCAACAGTTAGTAACAAGGAGTAACAAGGAAAATAAGTTCCCTAGAAGACCTTACGGTCCATTCAATGAAGGTACCTTTGGACTAGCTGTCAAGGGGGGACATCTCCGCTCAATTGCCTTACGTCCTCCCTAAACGGACACTTTTTAAGACTTTGTCTAGTCTTGTCTTGAACTGGTCAAGAGAATTGCTGTTGACAACCTCCATCGGAAGTGCGTTTTAGCTAACGCAAACACTGTACGTAAAAGAATTCCCACACAGATCGCGGTTGTAATGCTTCAGTTCAAGTTTGAAGCCGTGATTTCTTGTTCTGCTCTCATTAAGGCTCAAAATATCCCTGTAGTCAACATTGTCGAACCCTCGAAGTATTTTGAAAACTTCAATGAGCTGACCACGCAGTCTCCGGGTAACCATCGAGATCAAGTCTAATTCCCGTAATCTATCTTCATAACTCTTGTGTCGGATAGAGAGAATCAGTTTGGTTGCTCTGGCCTGCACACGTTCTAATCTGCGATATCCTTTCGAAACGAAGGACTCCAAAATTGTACGGCATACTCCAGGTGCGATCGGACAAGGGAGTTATACAAACACAGTACTATCCCCTTGTTCCGATATCCAAAATGTGGCTTTATATAACCTAGTATCTTTTGAGGTTTCTTCTCTGCCTCAATACACTGCCTCGAGAACTTGAGATCACTAATTATAGTTACACCCAAGTCCTTCTCAGTGTCGGTGGATTTAAGAGCAGTGCCCTTAAGGATATAATGAGATTGGGGGCTTCGGTGGCCGATATGCATCACTTTGCGTTTGTTCACGTTGAAAGGCATTTGCCACGTGTCCTACCACTCCCCAATCTTCCCAAGATCTTCCTGCAGGCGGGCAGTATTTACATACTTTGCAACGTTCATACCAAGCTTGGTATCGTCGGCAAATTTAGAAATCTTGGCAACCATGTTACCGTCCATGTCGTTGACGTAGATGATAAATAGTAGTGGTCTCAGGACAGAACTTTGAGGCACCCCGCTAGTAACAGGCACCCACTCAGAAGCCTGTCCATTCACCACCACCCGTTGCCGTCTGCCACTTAGCCACATTTCCGTCTATGCCCAGCGCACGCACTTTCCGGAGGAGGCAGCAGTGTGGTACCTTATCAAAGGCTTTCTGAAAGTATAAATAGACCACATCCACCGCCTTGTCTCGCTCGTGCCCACAGAAGACAAAGTGAGAGAATTCCACGAGGTTCGTCAGGCATGACCGTTGCCTTCGGGAGCCGTGCTGGGAACTCCTCAATCGTAAGTTGTACTCTAAATATGACGCCATTTTGTCCACCATAATGCTTTCCATGAGTTTACTGACTAATGAGGTTAAGCTAATAGGTCGGTAGTTCGACGGCTGTTTAGTGTCTCCTTTCTTGAAGATCGGAGTCACCTCCACTTCACGCCAGTCTCTAGGAACGCATCCGGTCGGGATTAACATGTTGAAGATTGTGATCACTTGACACTTGATCGTGACACTTGATCGCGCACTTCTTTTAACACTTTAATTAGAAACCCGTCCGGGCCAGGGGACTTATTCATCTTTAGATCAGTGATCTTTTTTCTATTTCTCCTTGGGTGTGGTCCATTTCCTTTAGTTTTTCCCCGAGTAAGAATCCGTGGGCTGGAGAATGGGACCACATTCTTCAGTAAAAGCTGAAGAGAAGTAATCGTTGAGGAGGTTAGCATTTTCTGCATCTGAGTGCTTTAATGCCCCCTTCTTATTCACTAAAGGGCCAATCATGCAATGGATTGGTTTACGGCTGTTTACAAAACCAAACAACTCCTTGGGATTCTCCTTGCAGAATATCGCCACTCGGAGCTACTTGGCGGCATGCTTTGCCGCCCTTATGCTGGACTTTACTCTCCTGGCTAGCCTTCGGTATTTGTCAAAGTCACCCGATTTCTTCTATTGCCGCTACACATTTTTCTTCTTCCTAAGCAGTTGGACGATTTTTAGATTAAGCCACCTTGGTTGAACATAAGAACGACGAAGGCTTTTTGAAGGGATGAATCCTATGATTGAAGACTCATGAATGTGGTTTTGAAACTGTTCCACGAATCTTCAACAACCTCGCACACTTCTAGCCTCGCGTCAGTTAGTCCAGCACGAAGACCTGCAAAGTCTGCTCTTTTCAAATCGAGTTTCCTCGATTTACTAGTTGCAGGCCGTGCATTGGGGACATTGTCTACAAATTTAATTAGTCGGTGGTCACTGCCACCGAGCTCTTCACCTACATAGAGATCCTTAACGATGTTACCCTCAAAGGTGAAAACCAAGTCGAGGATATTGTCTCCTCTCGTTGGTTATCTCACCCATTGAGTCAGGAACTCGTTGTTCGCGAACTCCAGGATTAGTTCCTTTTCGGAACCGACTTGTCTGTTTCCTCTTTAAGCTCCATATTCTTCTTCTTTCTTTTTCCTATCTTCCTCTGGTTTTACTTCTTTTTCGGTTTTCTCTTCTTTTTTCTTTCCTTTCTTCCTCTTTCTCTGCTTTTTTTTGGCCCGTTGAGTCAGTCCCGCAGCAGCTGACTCCAGCTCTTGGACGTTTGAAGGCTGGCGTGGTACTGCCGATGCAGTACGTGCTTCTTGGGCGAGGGTCTCGTCGGTGGGAGATACATTATGAACCGACTGGACCTCTAGTCTTGAGGACAACTCGATGATCCTATACGTGAGACGGCGAAGCTGACGTGCGTGTTCAGACTCTAGGTTCTGCAGCTTTCTTTTTAGTTCTTTAGATATTTTCTCAGATGATCTATATAGATCATTGAGCTCGTGCACTTCCTTTTTTAAGGACACAGTCAGTGCAGATACTTGCCGGTGGCATTTGGAGTAACACCCCTCCGGGAAGACCACGCACCACCTGTCCTTTTTGCACACTGAACATGTGTATTTAAGAGCAGTCAGTTTTTTCTTTCCAGTCATGCTGAACACTTTATATCCCTGAATACTTTGTGACCACTCAATAAAAAAGAAGGGGCGTTTGTGAGTTCGCCCCGCGTGAGTCGCTTCCGCCTATTGATTGGAGACGTTTTAGATCTTTCAGAAGGCACGATCCTTTTACTGCTGTTCGTCTGACCGAGTCGTTTAAATCCGGCGTGCCATGGCTCCCAACCAAGCAGCACTAATAGTCTCCGAAAGGGGCTATCGATTTCGCACCAGGTGAACAGCGGAACATGCCCCGTACTAAACTATTACTAGTTCCCTTCAGAGACTCGACCCAAGGCTTTGTGTTGACCCGGCAACCAACCTGAAAACAAGGCCCGCCACCTTGGACAGTTGCTACCAGAGTCACCCGTCAACGGTCACTGGGAATGGTCAGTAATTACGCGCTAGGGAAGGGGTTAATGAGGCACTTACCCTCATCTCATTCATCGCTCCCCAGCGCCTAGGACCCCTCTAGTCCTAGTCTCTCGCAACCAGTGAGCACCGATTGGTGTTATTTTTAGAGGTTTCAAAGCATCTCTTCTGACGCATGAGGTAGCTGTCAGGTCCTTAAATTTAGATAGATGAAGGATGAAGCTGAAGGGATAGTAGTAGGGTTGTTTTTTGTGTTTTTTTTAATCAGTCGAAGAGATAGAGAAAACAGTAACAGAATACAGGATATAAGAGTAGAAGATGGCCACACTTTGTCTGGAACATCATTCCCGACCAATTCGATAAGGGTAGCCCTACCAGGGGTACTATAAAGGTAACCCCCAACGACACAGCTCGAAAAATCTATGGTACACGCAAGCTCTCTTCCCACGACAAGGGGGCGTCTCGAGAGGTAATGAGTGAGGTATTGGTATAGCGAGGGTGCGAAACTTTATGAAAGAATTGAGAGCGATGTGTAAGTTAGGGGGCCACCGTTTCAGGAAGTGTTGATTGTAGTGAGTCGTTTGTATGGAGTGATTGTTTATGTGCACTTTGGGGGTGAGAGGCTGATTGTGTACAAAGTTGAGAAAGTGAAGGGCTCGAATGCTAATGTGATGCATCTGCAGTGTTTGAGCGGTGTGCATTATAATTGGGTGATTGAAAAGTGTTCATATATGAGGGAGAAGAATGATTGCCTGGATGAAGATGAGTGTGTGGTGAGTGATGATGTGGGAGTTGATGAAGGTGTGGATGTCAGTGCTGATGTTGGTGTGGTTGTTCCTTCTGTGTATTGCGAACATGGAAAACCTAATATGATGGAAGCGAGAGTGAAAGTTGGTGAAAGGTTCTTCTGTGATTTGATTGATACTGGAGCGCAAGTCTCATTAGTGAATGATAGGATTCTGAGTAAGTATGATGAGTTTAGCTGTTGTGAACGAAGGCCTGTGAAATTACGGATAAGTGGATTGGGGAATGGAATGATAGTGGTATGGGAACAGGTTAGTCTAAGAAAGAGTTTAGGTAGTGGTGTGAATGTGAATCATGACTTTGTGATTCTGAAAGATGAGCAAATGCTGTGTTGTTTCTTGCTTGGTGTGGACTTTATGAGAATGAATGATTTGTCTTTGGATGCTGATAAGAATTGTGTCATGAAAGGTAAATGTGAGGTGGTGAGGTTGAATGAGTTTGCGAAGAATGTTGTCAAGTTTTGTGGTATGATTGAGCTGGTCATGGATGATGAGAATGAGGTTTTAAGTGATGATGATATTCTTGAAGTGCAAGAAATGTGTCCTTTTGTTAGTGAGTTGAAGAGGTGTGTGATGATGCATGCTGATTTGAATGAATGGCCTGAGCTGAGTGTTTAAGTGAATTTAAAAGGTATGCTAAGGATTTTTTTGTCTGTATGGATGTTGTATATTTTGTGAGGCAGTGAAGGGTGGTAATGATATGTATGTACCTGTGATGTCCATGGTTGGTATGATTGGTCTAGTGAAGGTTGGGCATGATAATTATGTGCATATGGGTGTTTCAGTTGTGGGAGTGTATGAAGGAGGGTGTGCTCCATCCGTTTCTGAGGACTGTTGTGAATGATGTTGAGACTACGTCTGGAAGGTGTCAGAAGTGAAAGGTGCAAGGTGTGCAAGTGAAGCCATCGATGTTGAAAGTTGATGCCGAAGAACCGTTTGAATTGGTAGTGATCGATTGTGTGTCTCTACCGCGTACGAGTGCTGGGAATACTTGTATGGTTGTGATGGTTGATCATAAAAGTAAGTTTGTGTATGCGGCGCCTGTGAGAGATAAAATGAGTGTGACTGTTGCGCGTGTGGTTGAGCAGTTGTTTTTTCCTGTGTATGTATGGAAACCTAGGAGATGTCTGAGTGATAATGGGCCTGAGTTTGCGAGTGAAGTATTTGAGCGAATGTTGAGAGAGAATGGTGTGGAGCATGTAAGAACGACTCCGTATGCACTGTCTTCGAATGTGTTGGCTGAACGTACCATTAGGACTTTGTGTGAGATGTTGAGAATGATGAGTGAAACTTTGAATGACTGGGATGTATGGTTGAGTAGAGTGTTATGGGCGTATAATTCGACGGTACATAATGCAACTGGGGTGTCCCCCTGTCAGTTTGTTATGAATTTTGAAAAACGAGTGAAAGATAGGTTTCGTTTGAGTGAAAGCGATCAGAGTATATGGCGTGAAGCGCATGAAAGGTTTCGTTCGTATAAAATTAGTGAAAAAGTATTGAAGGTAAAAGAAGTAAAAGGTAGGTTGAATGTGTCAAAGATGAATGAAAAGTTTGAAGGTCCGTATAGAGTTGTGAGAGACTGGCAGAATGGTGTGACGTATGTTTTGGGAAGTTTGAATGAAGGTGTGACTGAGAGAGTGCGGGCTCATGAGAGTCAGTTGAGGAGGTGGAGAGAACCTCCTGACTACCTGATGAACCGTCCGGTGTATGAACTGTACAGGGGTGTTCTTGGGTGTCTGAATGCTTAGTAACTCTTGTTTCAGAACAGTCGCATCCCAAGTGGTAGTTCTGGACAATTGTTCGCGTCAGCCACCCTAAATCTCTCAATTGTGGCTTCCAGCGCCACACCCTGGTACACCATCTCGACTGATGGACCAAACCAAGTGAGGGGGCCTGCTGTCTTGTGGGTTAGCCTTTTTTGGGCAAAAGACTTCGGGAGCATAACCTTGAGGAAAAAGCATGCCCCGGAGTTAGGCATAAAGATGACGCCAGGATACTTACTTCTTTGACTATCGGCAACCTTCTGCAACTACTAGTTCATCCCAATTGTCTTGGTTCTCCTTGCCATTGGGGCCATGGGCTGGTGGACAAGATAATGGGTCTAAAGATTGCACGCCTCCTTACCCACTCAAACCTTTAATGCAGATGCTTGTGCCTTACATGAGTAGTCCGGCGGTGATGGATGACTGGTGACGGGGACAGGTTGTGGTTGCGACTGGCGGTCCCTAGCTGGTAGTCAACACATCTGGCGGCGTGGAGCTAATCATTGCTCACTATCCTACACGAGGCAGCGGATTTGTTCAGCGTCTCTCTGCGTGACTGAGCAGCCCTCTTTAGGACCACACTGCTCACCCCTACACAGGAAAGAGTCATAGAAAAGGTTGCCCCAAAATTGTTTGCTTCACCCTTAACCGGGCAGGTGGTGGCCAGGTCATCCCATAAATGTGGCCGAAGAATAAGAAACAAAAATGTAAAACTCACTATTGGAAGTTGGAACGTTCGCACCCTGATGGACGGACCAGCAGATGATGAAAATGACAATCCAACCCCACGGAGAACAGCTCTGGTAGCCCTTGACCTTCAGAGATATAACATTGATATTGCAGCATTGAGTGAAACAAGGCTGCCCAAAGAAGGTTCCTTGGTAGAGGATGGTGGCGGCTAGACGAGCCCGAAAGAAAAAATTGAAATGCAGAGCAATAAAAGATCCACAGACAAAAGCTGCACTAGCTACAAAAATACGCGGCAGGCTAAACGAGCTCCCACCGTTCAATGAAGTGGGCACCGTTAATAATGCCTGGAAACAATTCAGGAATGCCATATCAAGTGCTGCAAAGGATACTCTTAGGTTTGCCACGCGAAAAAATCAAGACTGGTTTGACGAGAGCTCTGAAGATATAAAAACACTACTGAAAAAGAAAAATGACGGCCATTCTGCATACTTAAATAACAGGAGATTTCAATTCTTATTACAAAAATGGAGACTAATTCGGGGTGAGACACAGAGAGCCTTAAGAAAAATGCAAAAATAAGTGGTGGATTGAAAAAGCCAGGGAAATGAAGGATTTGCCGACATGGGAAACAGCCATAACTTTTATGATTCGTTAAAACAAGTATACGGCCCATTCGGACACAAAATAACACCTGTTAGATCAGCTGATGGAAGCACACTATACACTGGAAGAGATGAAGTTGTTGCAAGATGGAAAGAACACTATAGCTAACTCATGAATACGAGTACATGCAATTATACTGACCCCACAGCGCTAAACCTACTACAAGATTACCCAACAATAAATGAATTAGATGCTGAGCCTCAATAGAAGAAGTTAACAGAGAAATCCAGGGTTTAAAGAACCACAAATCACCAGGCCTGGATGGAGTTTCCTCAGAAATATATAAAAATGGTGGAGGAACATTGATACATAGGCTACACGATCTAATAGCCCTCATCTGGCAAAAATAAGACCTACCACAGGATTGGAAAGATGCTAATATTATATCTATATATATAAGAACAAAGGTGACCGTGCAGACTGTGGGAACAACCGAGAAATATCTTTTCTAGTAGTGGCAGGGAAGGTTCTGTCAAGAATCATACTATTCATAATTAATCAGCATCTGATTGACAGAGTTGTTCCTGAGTCTCAATGTGGTTTCACAGTTGATATGATTTTTGCTGCGCGACAACTTCAAGAGAAAAGCCGAGAGCAACAACAAAAACTCTGTTTTGCATTTATCGACCTCTCCAAGGCATTTGATACAGTAAATAGTGACTTGCTTTGGAGAATATTAAGAAAATATGGATGTCCTCAGAAATTCTTGAACATCATCAAAGCCTTCCATGATGGGATGATGAGTCGTGTTGTGATGACTGGTGCAGAATCAGAGCCATTTCCAGTAAATGTTGGGGTCAGACAAGGCGCTGTGTCCTAGCTCTGGTAATATTTAACATTTACATGGCAGCAACCACCCAACTATACCACAATCTGCTCGAACCTCAAGATGGGATAAAAATTTCTTATAGACTTGATGGCAGTGTTTTCAACCTATGACGCTTACAGGCCCATACAAGAACACAACAAGAATGTGTGCTGGAACTCCAATATGCAGATGATTGCGCTCTTGTTGCCCACGATCAACAGTCACTACAACGAATACTTGGAGTAATATATACAGTTTACCAGCAGCTAAGTTTAGAAATAAACTGCAACAAGACAGAAATCATGTACCAGTGGGATGAATTACCTGACAACGTGCCCGTAACTGCATTAAATAAAAACCCTGTAAAAGTTGTCCCCAATTTTAAGTACCTGGGCAGTATTCTGTCTGCAAACTGCGCTATAGACGAAGAAATACAAAGTAGGATAAACCAGGCATCATCTGCTTTTGGAAGACTGAGAGTGCGCGCACTAACAAATCATAATTTAAAATTTGAAACAAAAGTCTCAGTCTCTTGAGCTGTATGCTTGTCCTTACTGTTATATGGTTGTGAGGCATGGACATTGTACATAGAAAATATGAGGATGCTCGAAAAATTCCATATGAAATGTTTAAGAAGAATTCTGGGGATAAGGTTGCAAGATAGAATACCAATACAACGGTCTTGACACGTGCTGGAAAAACCAGTCTCAAGTGCATACTGTTGAAAAACCAGATGAGATGGGTTGGGCATGTAATTCGAATGCCAGATGAAAGAATGCCAAAGAAAATAATGTACGGACAGCTAAAACAGGGTGTTAGAAGTGCTGGTGGTCAGAAAAAGAGATATAAATATAATGTAAAACAGGCCTTGCGCAGCATAAATATCAACCTAAGTAAGTTGGAAATATTAGCCTCGGATAGGACACTATGGAGGACAAGATGACGTGAAGGAGTAAACAACTTTAAACAGACAGCAACGGAGGAATGTACTTATTAGACGTCGAGAGGAGAGACATGAGAGGGCTGCACAGCCTCCACCGTGCGACCCTGACATCCGATGCAACATCTGTGGAGACACAAGGTCATCATCGGATTACGATGGACTCCCTTAAGCAAGAAGAACTGTACAGGGAGAGATAAGGCGCATGATGATGGGATGGAGTGTGATAGTATGGATCTGTCTGGGAAAGAGCTTGTCTTGGCTCGAGGAGTAGAAAACGAGCAAAGAAGAGTCAAATGAAGAATACAAGTACGAATGAAAGTAAGCCTAAGCAGAGTTTTTCTGGTATGGGGGAGCTTGAGAGAGAGATTGAGTGTTTGCATAAGTAAGTGATATGAGTAGGTGAGTGAGTGAGCTTCCTGTCACTGGTTTTTCTGGTTTTGGGAACAGTATGAATGATAGTTTGTTTGGGCAGAATGAACCTAGTGTGGCTGATTTTTCTGGTTTTACAAATGGTAAGGGTAGAGGTGAGTTTGATGTAGAGAATGGGAAGGTGACTGACTTTTCTGGCTTCTGGTGGGAACCAGACGAAGGGGTTTCTGGTATATCTGCTGATAGTAGAGGGGATGTGAGTAATTCGTCTGTTTTGAAAGAGTGTACCTTGACTTGGATGAGAGCTGTGAGTGAGGAGCTGATGAATGGGGGTATGAAGAGTGAAGGTTCTGAACGGAAGAGTATAAAAGAGTTCTGTCGAGAGATGGGAGAGCTAGTAATGAAGGCTAAGAGTATGGTGGACGATATGATCGATAGTGACGAGGAGACTGACAGGACGACTGACGAACGAACCCCGACAAATTGCTACGCGTAGCCAGGGACCATTAGGCGCGTGCGAATGGGTGCAGAAGGGCGCGATTGAGTATAAAAGGTACCGTGAGTAAGGATTGAGAGTGTAGTGTGAGTGACTGTGGTAGAATGGCCTAAGGAAGGAGAAGTGTGGTTGAGCGAGTGTGAGTGTGTTTGTAGGACCATTCTCCCACCCCTTTTCGAATACCGTCTTCCTCTCTGTAAGAATGTGTGTGTGAATGGGAGATGTTATATATATATATATATATATATATATATATATATATATATATATATATATATATATATATATATATATATGGAAAAATATCAAAGACAAATTGGTGCGGTTAAGATAATGGCATAATTAGACAACTGCTCTGCTTTGATGCTATCCTCCTCAAACTGGAAGACAACACTTAAGGATGGACCTGAAGCAGAGCAGTTGTCTAATTATGCTATTATCTTAACCGCGCCATATATATATATATATATATATATATATATATATATATATATATATATATATATATATATATATATATATATATATATATTGTAAGGGAAAGGGACGCCAAGAAGAATACCCCTTCATTTGTTTCTTGAATTCCTTCCCTCCCTATGTCTCCACGTGGAGTAAGATCTGGATCCCAAGGAAAAAATAAAAGAAGAAAGAATTTGAATATCCATCAGCGCCTCACAGGTGTAGTTAAGTAAATTGTGCGCTAATCTCCGTAGTCGGGAAAATCAGGAAAATGATAGCCGAAAGTTTCCCACCCACATAGTTGGAAACAATTAAGACCCGTGTCGGGTGAAAAAAGCTAATCCCTATAGGCGCCGGAAGCCTTCTAACAGACGTTTGTGCCTTTCAGTGATTGAGCACCAGAAAAATGGCTGTCAAATAAATACCCTGGGTTTTTCGAAGATTGAGTTGGACAACCCGTCGACTTCGGTTCAGATCGTGAGTCTATTTCTCAAAGTCCTTGCTATTCGCGTATACCATCGAGGTTGGATCTCACCAGGCAGATCCATCTTTTTTGTGAAGGCTTACTCTGTTCAGAGCGAGCCTTAAATCGTTTCATCCTCGAAGGACTGGCAGGGATTCTTCTCGTCTCATCTGAAACCACCCCTCAAGGATCTCCAGTTTCCCGTCTGAGATTTCGTGCCGAGCCGCGTCAGAGTCTCGATTTTTGGATGTTGCACTTCTCTGGAGCAAGGGTGCTATCGCCCGTCTTCAAGGAGGATCGTAAACTCGTCTTCTAGTCCTTCCCCCCTCATCCTCGTCACCATCAGGATATTCGGCTTAGAATCACGACCATTTTCCGTCTCCAATTCCCTGCGCCGAATTGCTAAAGGATTCCTCTTCCTGGACGCGACCCCCTTTAAGGTAAAACAACCCTTGATTGTATTAACCGTTAACCGATCCGCTTTCCGACTTTTAAATATTCATCCTGTATAACTGATTTATAGTATCCCCTTTAAACGCTAATTAACGAGTAATTAACGCTACCCGATCGCCAATTATCTATATTCTGTCAGTATTTACATTTCCTATATTTCCCGTATGTATATATATGTTAACTAGTGACTTATTAAGATTATATTTTTGGTTTTCACTCTTTAAATACATCCTTGAACTAGAACTTGGTAAACTCATTGAACTCTATCGGCCCTTGTATTAAAATCACACACTTATAACCAAGCTGTATTCATTCTTTGAATTCCTTCCTGTTTTCACTCGTCATTGTGATCCGACCATGTAAGGTAATGTTTCAGTGTCTATATTTTAGTTTGACCTTTTATTTGTATCCAATTCTCTATTTTTCCATTTCAATTGTTTAATTTTTTTAATATTACGTTTCGTTGTTTGTCCTTAATTGATAGTATCTCTTTACAAATATTTTGCAGTTCTTTACTTCACTATTTTGTTTGTTCATTAACGTAACGTTAATTTTATATTTTTACCGTCGTTTTTGTGATTTTCTCTGATCTGTGGTTTTTAACTTTGAAATTGTGCTGTTGTTTATTTTTTGAGGCTTAGATTACTCATTTAGAATTTGTTTTTAGCTCCTGAAGATGGGGTTTGTAATAACCCGAAACGTTGGAATTAAAGATGGGACTCGCCTTCTTCGTTTTGTCCTTCTTACTGAATATAAGACTCAAGCTTTGTAGAAGAAATCTAGGTGAATATATATATATATATATATATATATATATATATATATAAAGATGTAGACCATGATTAAGATGATTCTTGAGCCATCTTTATTTACCATAGCATTAAAGAAATACATTGTAATATATTAGACACTATTTAATAACACTGGTCTGCATCAAAAATGTACCTCAGGTTTTCTATAGTGTTTCTTAATAAAATTGACCTCCTAAATCCGAATCTGTCATCCGTTTTTCTCTATCACCTCCAGTTTTTGCGATACAGGGGGTGATAATAATTTTATAGTTTATACATCTCCTATATTACATCAAATTTCAATAGTTTTTGCACTGCTCTATTCGCAGTAAATTTTGTGTACATTTTAAGTAATTATGCAAATAGGTTTATATTTTGCAGGTTAAAAATTGCTTAGCATTATAATAATAAGAATAATAATAATAGTGGTTGAGTTAAAAATGAACAGAAAATGTAAGTAGCTCCGACAGATTTTGCTATGTTTGCGGCAAAGTGACTTTTCCCGAGCAGCAAAGTACAATCCCTCCTGTAATTAAATCTTTGTATCATGCATATTTTGGAGTAAGGCTAAGAGATCAAGATAAAAGTTTTGCACCACATATCTGCTGCAAGGGATGCTACATAAGTTTAAGACGCTGGAGTCAGGGCGAACAGAAGTCCCTCTCTTTTGGTGTTCCCATGGTGTGGAGAGATGGCAAGGACCACACTACGGACTGCTATTTTTGCATGACAAATCTTAAAGGTGAGCATTGTATCAAATATTTTAGCTTTCTGTATTATACTGGCTCCTGAAAATGTCATTATTATGCAAAGACTTAGCATAAAATTAAAACTAACATACTTTACTTCAGCATGAACATATCCTTTACTAAACATTTATGTACTATCTGCAACTCCAAATCAATTCCTTTATGTAATATGCAATTATATTTTCCACAGGTATAAATAAGAAGAATAAACATAGTGTGGCATATCCGGATGTTCCTTCTGCCATCAAACCCCTGCCCCATGGCCCAGGAATTCCTATACCTTCTCCCCCTGAACATATAGAGGTACATGAAGAGATTAATATGGAAGTTGACCAAGATTATGACACATCTGAGTCTTATCAGGTTTCCACACATGATATGGTCGCAAGACCATTCACTCAAGTTCAGTTAAATGACCTGACCAGGGATCTGGGGGTTTCAAAGGCGAATGCACAACTTCTTGGCTCTCAACTTCGTGAAAGTAATCTTCTCGCTTAAGAAACAACATTTAGGGGGGTACAGAAATAGAGAACAAGAGTTTCGAAGCTATTTTTTACAGCATTCTTCCAGCTCTTTAGTATACTGCGCCAATATTAAAGGACTTGTTGAGGCCCTTGGAATTCCCTACAACCCATTAGAATGGAGACTGTTCATAGATTCCTCCAGTAGAAGTTTAAAAGCTGTGTTACTGAATATTGGTAACAAGATAGCTTCCGTTCCTATAGGCCATTCAATCCAACTTACTGAAAGTTATGAAAATATGAAAAAAATGCTGGATGCAATAAATTACTCTAGCTATAAGTGGAGGATATGTGGTGACTTAAAGGTATGATCATTTTACACTTGGCATTTCTAAGCTTTTTGATATTGACATTTTCATTTTTAATTGTTAATACTTGTATACACACACCTTTTGGTCAACTTACATTTTACAAGATTACAAATCTGGAAATCATGAGTCATTTTTTAGTTATATTTTTTTGTTTAAGTGTGTCCCTATAGGTTAATGCATCTTTTGGGGTTAATGGGGAACTTATCCTAATTGAGAAGGTATACAACACAACTCAATAAACTCAAAATAAGATGTACATATATCCAATTAGTTCCAATACAATGATTTAATGCATCGGCATACAGGATTTTTCAGTACATATTCATATTCTTATTGTTTTAAGAAATATTACTTTGAATTTGTTTTTAGAAATATTACACTGAATTTACATACCGTGCTAAATCTTTTTCAGGTAGTGTCTCTTACGCTTGGGACGCAAACAGGCTACACGAAGCATCCCTGTTTCCTATGTTTATGGGACAGTCGTGCAGATAGTATGCACTATGAGAAGAAGGTTTGGCCTCCACGAGAAGCATTTAGAATTAGATCAAACAATGTGATAGATGAACCTTTAGTGCCTCCTCAAAAAATACTCCTCCCTCCACTGCATATAAAGCTTGGCATAATGAAAATTTATGTCAAAACCCTTAATAAAGTAGGCCAAGCTTTTAAATTTCTTCTTCAAAAATTTCCACAAATCAGTGACGCTAAGCTCAATGGGGGAATTTTTGATGGACTTCAAATCAGGAACTTGATCAGCAATTTGATGCATCAATGAAGGACATAGAAAAAGATGCCTGGAAAGCTTTCAAAGCTCTAGTTAACAATTTTCTAGGCAATAAAAGAAGCCTAGAAGAATATGTTGCCCTGGTCAATCAGCTCTTAACAAGTCTCAAACATTTGGGAGCTCGAATGTCTATAAAGATACACTTTTTACAGTCCCATCTGGATTATTTTCCCGACAACTGCGGGGATTACAGTAAAGAACAGGGGCAAAGATTCCACCAGGACATAAAAACAATGGAATCCAGGTACCAGTGTAAATGGAAAGGAAACATGCTTGCTGACTACTGTTGGTGTTTGAAGCGTGATGCACCAGATGACAGGCACAAACGAAAATCGTCAAGGGCGTCTGTTCTTCGAAATTATAATTATTTTCTTTATTATGTTGCATTCTTTTATTTTTTGTTTATTAAAAGAATTATAGTTTACATACGTGTATTCCTGTTTATATGATATAACAGTAATAATGCATTATTAGATAGAGAAAGTTTTTTTAAAAAAAATTCAGAAAAAATGAGGTAATCTCAATGAAAATGGTGTATGCTGTACTGAGAAAATCTGACCTGATTGAACAAATATACATTCATTTTTGAGCTCAGGAGGTTGGATTCATTAAGAAACCACAAAGAAATCCTGGGGAACATAAAAAAAAATTTCAAACGCAGGCCTGTGCAATCAATTACCCGGAAAAAACTAAGCGAAAAAATGAACATAGACAATATATTCTGAATGAAATGACTGAATGTGAAACATTAAATACAGCGAAAAAAATTGTAACCACTATTATTGCACATTAAAAGCAGGACAAAAGTAGAAATTAATTAAGAGTTTTATTAACTAATTTTTTCAAATGCGAAATAGTACACAAGGCATAATAATAGTTGCACACTAAAATGAGTATATAAAAAGACTGATCACAATTATTTACACTAACTGGAATTTAACTGAAAGTGAGGATGACTTTTATTAACAAAGTCTGCTGACCAAAAGGTCGCGTGCCCTCACTTATTCTGATTTATGACCTTACGAGCTTCAAAACTTTCAATAATTCCCGGAGTAACCTTGGGAGGACCTTGGTATAGCCACATACTTTAGCCTAGCATAGTAGAAAATAGCCAAGCCTAGCATAGCGTTGTATTGTCTAGCATAGCATAGCCTAGTTTAGCATAAAGAAAGCCTAGCCTAAACCTGCCTAGTATAGCATTCATATCATAGCCAAACATAGCATAGTATAACCTACCCTGTTTTAGCCTAGTATAGCCAGGCCTAGCCAAACATAGGATAGCCTAGCATAAAATACAAGAGCCTAGCTGTGCCGGGACTAACTTAGCCTAGCTTAGTATAATCTAGCTAGCCTAGTATAACCTAGCATAGTTTGAGATGGCACCATGAAGTCATAGTAGTACCAAGCTGTCCTGAGGACTACATGCTGACCTCAGCCCGATAACTATTCAGCAATGCCCGAAACAGGGTTTTCAATGCCCATATTAGCTCGAACCCGTGGGCAGAGTATGTCTAAATGATCACATTCTGAAGTTTTATGATCCTATGGAGACTTTTCGATTAACTTTCCAAGGCATTGAGAGGCCATAGTATCTACGTTGAATGCATTTATTCTTTTTTTTTCATACTTATCATGGCGACAATAAAAAGTAATAGTGGGCGATCGGAAATGCACGAAGAACCACCTCCAACGGCGGCATCGTACTCCATAGGTCTCTGGAAGGACGAAGTAACACGAGAAACTCCTTCAACCGGTAGAGGGGCTCCCCTATTACCATTCTCAAGGAGCAAAGAAGCTTTTTTTCCTTTGCCATCTTTAGAGCCGCCTCCCGGCAACTCCACTGCATAAAATAAAGTGGCCCAGCCTTTGCTTTTTCAGTGGTTACTCTAACTTTCTTCCATTGGGTATGAGATTAACCCTTCTAAGTCGGCGGGTCAGGTAGCTTTTCTCTCACCCCCTTCCAGGGCCCGGCCTTAGACGAGTCTATCTCTACACTAGTGGTGGACCCCTTCCACAGGGTTAGCCAAGAGAACACACATGCGAACTAAAATCGAGTGGCTTGATGGCGCGCCCGGCCAGGACCTGCCCCCTACCGTCCTGCAGGGATGAATTTTGAGCTTGCAGGGCGCTGACGTGACTGTCCCCCTCTCTTCGCCAATGGAGGTCGTTTGTCCGCCTCAAGAGACAACAGAAGACATTTTTTTCGACCATTTGGTGAATGCGTTCAAAGACATAATTTACCGTAATTAAAATTTTCGCCCAGTGCGAGGCTATTCTAAAATTTTCAAATAAAAACAAAAAAACAAGTAAAAAAACAAAACAAGAAATAAAAGAAGGAAGCACGTTTCGGAATTGGGGAGAGGCCCGCATCACCCGGCTCCGGAACATGTGACCAGCACCAAAGGTAGTCAAATAAAATGGAGGAGGCCAGCCTCCTTCAAAGTGTCAGATAGTCCACAAGTTTGTGGGCACGAACTCGTCTCGAGTACAAGGAACAGGCGGCAGCGATCCCGCTCGTCCCGGTATCGGGACAAGTAACGTGCGCGACGATAACCCAGACTGGGACATTCAACAGCCGAACAGTCTGGGGAACAACGCAGTCATCACAATAAGGCCCAGGCGAACGCTCCATCAAATGGCGGTGCGTCCCGCGAGTGTGTCCAATTCGGAGAAGACAGAAAGCAATCTGGAGCCGTCGCGGCATTGAAGTGGGGGTGGGGGCTCCATGGAAACAGTCGCTCACGGCGCAATGGCACGAAGCTTTAAGTTCCCCTCGACCGTCTTCCATCTTCTTTGCCAAGCATCCAGGAAGGCTGCCCTGATACCTGCCATGTAGTCGGAATGAGGAAGAGCCTGTATTGCAGAAGGTGCACTCAATCCAGCAAACACGCCTACCTAAAAGGCTGGACTGCGGTTTTCCTACCATCTCGAAAACTCCTGCGACGTGTTTTTTTGTCTTTTTTAAGGGGCTATCTGGCGACAGCAACTGCGATGCAGAGACCTGTCATCACGTTGCGTGATGTCACTGGATCGTTAGAACGAGTTCAGTCTGGGATGTTTTGAGCTACGTTTGCTCTCTATAAGAGTTTGTAACTAGAGGCTTATAACACCCTCTTTCATCCCGGCGTGAGGCCCCTGTATTTAGTAGGGTTGCGATTGTTGTCCTTTGATGAGATATTTCTGGTGCGTTACAATTTTCTTCCTATCTGCGCTTTCTTTTATCATCTCCAAATTATGACGATGTCCTCGTTGGTTACACAAGGCCCTTCTTTATGTACTTCGAAAAAATTCCTTCAATAATGTTACAAATGGTTTATTGGGTTCATTCTCTGGGTAGGAGTTTTCCTTTATTGAGATTTATTATATTTTTATATTTATGTTCTCTGTAAATTAGATGTGAAAAGCGAGGGAATTAAGATATGGAATAAGGGGAGTAGTTCCATCTTCTTTCTCTTCAAATCTTCCTCCAGGTCCTTACCAAAGTCCCATTGGGATCCTGGCATTGCTTTTTGCTCATATAGTCCCATTGTCATTCCGATATCGCAATGCCTCTCTCTCTTTTGGCCATGACAGAGGCGGCGTCCCGCGAAAAACAGATACCCCAAAAGGAACACGGGAGAGAAAATAGCCGTTCTAAGCCTCTCTTAATGTTAACATGCTCTATTTATCCCTTTATCTTACCATGCTTAATTGTTCCCCTTTATCTTACCGAGTCCCCTTGTCACCCTTTATCTTACCATGCTCCCCTGTCCCCCTTTAACTCCCCATACTCCCCTATACCTCCTCTTCTTACCATGCTCCTTTGTCTCCCCTTAACTTACCATGATTTATTGTATCCCTTTCTCTTACATGCTCCCTTGTCTCCCTTTATATTACCATGCTCCACTGTCCTCTTTTATCTTACTATGCTCCCTTGTCTTCCTTTATCTTATCATGTTCCCTTTATCCATTTATCATACCATGTTCCACTTATCCTACCACGTTTTATTTTCTCTATATTTTACCATGTTCCCTTGTCCCATTTACCATGCTCCCTTGTCTCCCTTTATCTTATCATGCTCCGTTGTCTTCCTTTATCTTACCATGCTACTTTACCCCCATTTATCTTACCATGATCCCTTGTTACCCTTTATTTTACCATACTTCCCTGTCCACCTTTAACTTTCCATGCTACTTTGTCCCTTTTATCTTATCATGCTACTTTGTCCCCCTATATCTTACAATACTACTTTGTCCCTTTTATCTTACCATGCTACTTTGTCCCCTTATATCTTACGATACTACTTTGTCCCTTTTATCTTACCATGCTACTTTGTCCCCCTTTATCTTGCCACGCTTCATTTATCCTTTCTCTTACAATGCTCTTTTGTCTCCCTTTAACTTACTATGCTCTTTTGTCTTCCTTTATCTTACCATGATCATTGTTTTCCTTTATCTCATAATGCTTCCTTGTCTTCCTTTATCTTGCCATGATTTTTTTCTCTCTTTATCTTACCATTCTACCCTGTCCCCATTTATCTTGCCATGCTTCATTGTCCCCCTTATCTTACCATGCTCCTTTGTCTCCCTTTATCTTACCATACTCTCTTGTCCCCCTTTATCTTACCATACTCTCTTGTACCCCTTTATCTTACCACGCTACCTTGTCCTCCTTATCTTACCATGCTCCTTTGTCTCCCTTTAACTTACCATGCTCCTTTGTCTCTCTTTATCTTACCATGCTCTCTTGTACCACTTTATCTCACCATACTTCCTTGTCCCCCTTTATCTTACCATTCTCCTCTGTACTCCTTTATCTTACCATGTTCACTTCGGAAATTGAATCAAATGAGGCGATTGTGATGTCCATTCCGATATAACATGGCTCTCCTGGAAAGACAAAACCAAAAAAAATATATAGATTTAAATAAAACAAAAACGAATGCATACTGAAGAATCTTTTTGTATACAGTTTGATCAGTAATGATTTACGTAATTTTTAATGCTTATAACTCATCCTTTTAAAAACTAGAAAGTTGAACTTCAAATCATTCGAAAAGGGAAATTTTGACGTTTTTGATTCTCCCGTTGGTATTAATTAGCTCCTTTGCATTCAAATCATTGAAAGTAGATCGATTGAGAAAATATTGGCTCCATCAATAGTCATTAAAATACAGGGTGTGCGGAAAATCACTGTGAACTTACAGTCTGAGACACCTTGATAGATTTTCAAGATATATGAGAATTTATCATTAAAATACTGTGGATTTAATTCTCAGCATCGTCCAGGTCATCGAAACACATCTTAAACAAGACGCGTTGATCACTTGAGAACCATATCCCACAACAGTTAAATTTCAAATCTATAAATTACACTAATTATATAAGTCCATAGTAACTTTACGAACGCCTGTATTTATGTATAATGAATGTTCAAAAAGGTTGTAGAACGATGGAATAAAAAACAGAAAAAGCATAAATTTTAGTTTCACAAATAAATTCCATTGAGGTCAAAAAACTTTTGAAACGATGATAGTGTGGCGCCCAATTGCAAGATGGAGTAGACTCAACAAGAATCTTCGCAAATGAGCACCCTGTTGGCCTTATGAAATCTTGAAATTGGGCACACAAATTGAACACTGAAATAATATTCCATGTTTTAATAATGAACTAATGTAGAACAAAGCAAATACGTGTAAATGTTAGATCGCAATTTATTATGTATCAATGCAAAACAGAATATGTTATAATGATGCAAGCGAAGTCGTTGAGTTCCCACGCGAATGTACAAACATATACACATTAGGAAACAGATGTGAGACGAAGGTCTGGATAGAGATAACGGAGGCAGTAGAAAACAGCTTGGCACACATAGAATGGAATCTGATCTGACCAGCCAGAGTTTACATGAACCTATGAAAAGACGAAATCGATCTTGCTATGGATGTCGGCTTGATAAGCCAGGTCAGGTGGCCAATTGCAAATACTCTCTTAGTACATACGTGCCTACACTAAACATTCACACACCCTTTGAATCCGACCAGCACTCTTAGTATAGAACATACGCACATACCTTGATAAGCTCGGCCCCGCGTTCAGATTAAGAGAAGAGAAGTCACGCTCCCTTAATTGGCGTTGGTATAAATAGACGGGCTGAAACACACTTATTATTCTTATCATTCTGATTTGTATATTAGTAACGTTATTATTATTATTATCACGAGTCCGTTCCTCGTCTTCAATCCTTCCCTCCAATCTGACGCAGAAGGAGACTTACAAGAAACACTGAGTATTGACACTGATAGTCAGCCCAAAGGCGTGTGCGCACAAACGAACCACGAAAAACTCAAAAATTTAACTTGCCCGAACTGAGATAGCCTTAAGCCGAGATTAAAGCCCACAAAACCGCCATTTTTCTTCTGAGTCTTTTCTTCTGCCAAGCAATAACCAGGTTACCATCTGAACCCAGCCTACAAGCGGATTAACCGAAATATCACATTGGAGTCATAACAAACTCAACTGTAAGGCCGCCTTTACCCGACACCCATAATAGCATCCACTTAAACCATTTTCTATAACTGAAAATTAAACGAAGTTAAAAGAGCTCTTTTAACATCATTAACTGAAGAAAAATGAGTGCCATTCATGCTCGTTGGAAACAAAAATGATTGCGATTCATGCTTGTTGGGAAAAAAAGTCAGATGTGGCTATGTCAGGACTGTGCGGCTGTGTGTGAGATCAACTCCTAAGGAAATTCTCGGAACACTCACTCTGTTAAAGAAGCTGAACGAGGTGGAGGGGCGTTGTGATGATGAAAGAGGACTCTTTTGTTAAGCTTTATGGGTCTCTCTCCGCTATATTGTTGTTGTGAAGTTTTCTAAAAACACTTTTGTAATATTTTTCGCCCTTCGAGAAAGTCAACAAACCTTCTTTCCCTCTGTTCGTTCAGACTTTGCTTTGATGGGTTCTATTCAACTTCTCGCTAACCAGGCTTAGACTGCTCTTTATCTTCTGGATCATATTGGTAAATCCCCCCAAAATCTAGGGAACTTCATCCCACTTGTTCTGTTCTCCAGCTGATCTTCGCGCAAAAAATTTTGACATCATCGAACAGAAAGCTTAGTGAGCTTCAATACGTCAGTCAATATGAAAATTATTAAAGCTGCCAATATGTTCAATGTGCCTGCTATTATTTCCGCTGTTAAGCAACGGTCCTCTTCAATTATTGTCCGCTCGCGATTGATGCTTTCTTCCCTTACTTAAGTTGTCAGTCTGCCACTGCGAATGTTGTTTTCAACCTCTTGTCTTCCATCTGTAAAGCGATTTAACCATTTATAAACAGTGGGCTTTCGAGGAACACTGTCTCCATAGTTTTTATTAATGGATCATTAATATCACTCTTCTGCCAACCAAAGTTGACCAGAAATTTGATGTAAATCGTTCCTTCAACTTTTTTGGAATCCAAATTTAAAGTGCTGCCATGTCATTCCAATTAATCAAAGTATTTTATGTGTACGTGACTAATAGCACATAGGTATGTAGAAGTTTAAATAAGTTTGATTCCATCACCCAGTTCAGTCTCACATAACATTCTCATCCATCAATCTATCCAATCTAATCTTAAAACTCCACAGGGAGGACGCTTCTATCACATGACTAGTGAGCCTATTCCATTCATCTACCACTCGATTTGTGAATCAATTTCTACCAATCTCTTTCCTAAACATAAACTTGTCCAGCTTAAACCCATTGCTGCGTAGCCTATCCTGTTCTGTAAAAATAAGAACTATATTTATGTCTCCCCTAATATAACCATTTATCCACTTGAAGACTTCAAACAAATCCCACTCGGACTCTTCTTCTTTCTAATGTATGAAGATTTAGTGTCTTAGGCTCTTCACTAAAAGGTAAGCTCCTCAACCATTGAATCATCTTAGCCCTCCTTCTTTGCATATGCCCAAGCAAATCAATATCCATCCTAAAATATGGTGACCGAAATTACACCGCATATTCAAAATGAGGCCCAACTAATGCCAAGTACGGTTTCAGAATGACATCAGCAGTCTTTCACTTACACTCCTCCCAATAAACCCGAATACCCTATTAACTCTATTTCTAGCACTTACTCAAACACTGTTTTCTAGGTAGGAGCTTACAAGTACACCCAAGTCTCTTTCTCATTCTGACCTTCCTAAAGCTCTCTCATTCAGTTTATAATTATTCAATGGATTACACCTACCTATACTAAGTACACTACACTTGCTTATGTTAAATTCCATTTGCCAGTTAAAATGCCCATTGGGTGAATATTGTAAATTCATCTTGGAATACGCCAGCATTAGGCAGACCTTATAATCCTACCGAACTTAGTATCATCAGTAAATTTTTATAGGTCGGTACTTATACCTATTCAAGATCATTAATATAAATCAAGAATAACAACGGCGCCAACACCAACCCCTGAGGATCCCCACTGGTAACATTCCCGCACTCAGATTTAATCCCATCTATACTGACCCACGACTGAATCCGCCTAAAAATACATCCATCGATCCGATGTGCTTTAACTTTATTCAAAGTAGTAAGTGTTGAACCATGTCAAGGCCTTACTAAAATCCAAATCGACAACATCGTAATTCTCATCTCTATTGGCAACAACGTATACCTTTCTATAAAAATACAATAAATAAGTCAAACATAATTTCCACCTAATATATCCGTATTGAGATTCCGTATTCAACTTATGTTTATCTAAGTGATCCCTAATAGATTTCGCTATTACAGATTTCATAATTTCGCCCGCCACTGATGTCAAACTCATTAGCTGATAATTGGAAATATCGTTTTATCCCTCTTTTTAAATATATATATATATATATCACATTAGTATTAGAGAGAGAGAGAGAGAGACGCATAAGACGGAAAGAACCCGCGATCAGCTTCTTTTGAGGTCATTTCTATTCGATAACACGGTCTATAGCGAGCCTAATCGTAACAACGAGAGATTCCGCGACATGGCGTGAAGCTTTAAATTCACTTCCGGCGCCCCTTTATATAGATAAAGCAAAATCCCCCTTCCGGCACCTCTGTAACTTTCCCTTCCCGGGCTCCGTATAAATAGTAAAGCATTGGCCTGGGTAAATTAGTATTCTGCTAAGAGGAGACATCGCATAAGGTAAGGCCGATAGGCTCTGATTGCTGGCCGAGCGTAGGCGGGATAAGGTAAGGCCGGTAGGCTCTGATTGCTGGCCGAGCATAGGCGGGAATTAAGTTGTGATTAACTAAAACCTTCATTGCCCTCTGAATAATTCCGTACTTAAGCAAGACCCGGCCATAATTTTTGTAATACGACACAGTTCCCTGATCGCTTGCATTATTCTTACGTGTTTCTATTTTGTCTCTCTTTAAAGCTTCTTTCTCTCGGCCTACCATACCCTATGAGCTCAAAGAAAAAAAAAGAAACAAACGAGAAAAGATCTCTCGAGCTCAGCTTCCTCTCCTGCAAACGCTCCCTCGATCCTTACTTTCGAGGCTGACTGTGGTTACTGGAATACAGGTCGTATTTTCCGGCCTTAAGTACAAACCCAACCCGTGCTGTTGGAAATTACTCGAGCTTAGAGCTCCCCCCCCCCCTCCTCGTGCTCCTCTCGAGCAGCCGAATTATTGGGTGGCAGATCGACCCAGAATTATTGTCGGTCGTGTGCGGTCGAGTGTGTATACTTTGATTTATCTTTCATGTCCATTATTTTATTTGTGATTTATCTTTCATGTCCCGTATTTTATTTTCGTTTGTAAAATAGTAAAGTTGATTTTGTTTCGCCTAGTTTGATATACAGAACTTTCTAGATAGTTGAATAAATTCTGACAAGTATAATTAGTCACTCTTAGAATTTATTGGAACCCAAAGTTCAATTGCATTACTCAAGGCAAGGCTCAACTGCAGAGTTGCGCTGCGTGCTATCCACCAACCGTTCCGAGACACAGAAAGCAAGCTGAGATCAGATCTAACCTGACCTACGACATAAAATATATATATATATATATATATATATATATATATATATATATATATATATATATATATATATATATATATATATATATATATTTATATGAAAAACTCACAAAGTATCACGTGAGGGTGGCAAATGAATGCAATATCCCGCAGGAAAAAATGAAAAGGTGTTTCCAAGTACTTTCGAACTTTATTAAGTTCCTTATCAAGGATAACTACTTTGATAAGGAACTTAATAAAGTTAGAAATTACTTGGAAACACCTTTTCCTTTTTTCCTGCGGGATATTGCATTCATATATATATATATATATATATATATATATATATATATATATATATATATATATATATATATATATAAAGTTTCTGTTTGAGGGTTGACCACCACTGAATCGGTCGCCGTACAAAACGGCCAGACGTTCTAGGAATTTTAGTTAGGCCCACGGTGATGATGTTCCGAGAGAAGAAAAAGGCCACGCTAAGCACCACCGGGGCGGACTCCCAGACCTTAGCGGTCCAGAAAATGATATTTAAATAGGAAAGTGATCACTACTATGAGAGTCATCGACCACTTCCCACCCTAAATCAAGCTGTACCTCCGAAAAGGACAGGGAGTTTCGAAACACTCCATACCTATGTCTCCTCATTCAACTAGACGACCCCTATTACAGATATAGAGATTAATGTCAAAAGAAATTCGGAACAAGTTCTCGTATGCTCTCTTTCTTCCTTCCTCCAGGAGCATGCGATCGCTATGTTGGACCCTGCGTCCGTGGCGCAGCCTCTCACGTCCGGTTTCACAGCATTTTTCAGCCCTATTCCGACAGCATTTAACTACATCGTGAGCTCAGTGAATGCTGTCAACTAGATTTCACTTCCAGAGGCGGGGAACACTTCAACAACTTATCTGAGAACCTTCTTGGCGAGTGGATCGATGCGCTCTTTCTACGGTTCAAGTTATCTTTTGTGCTGTTTTAATTTTGTTTTTTTGCAGTGTTATTGCCTGTGCTTTCACCAATTGCTGTGTTGCTTTTTTGTGCTTTTTTCAAGCCGCACGTTGTTACCTCCGCTCTGTCTTCCGGCACCCACGTGTTTTTTTTTCAAGCTGCCTCGTTGTTACCTCCGCTCTGTCTTCCCGCCCACGCATCCCTCCCCCCACTCACCGCGCTAATTCTGATTCGTCACTATTTTTTTTCCCTCGTTTCTTGTTTCTATCGTAATTTTATTTGTTCACACTATTCGATTACTCTTTATTTTGTCTCGATTGTTGCTTCTCCCGTTATTGTGTTGCTTAAGCCACTCTACTTATATAGTTAATTTGCTTTTCTCCCATTATTGTGTCGCTTAGCCACTATGATTGATAGGTTAACGATTCTTGCCCTCAATGGAACTGCTACCAGTGTTTCTCAAAATACTCTTACTCACATCCATGCATTGGGAATTTCTCGTTCCCGCCGCCAGACTAAACATGGTTTCCGTTTAGCTCCTGCTCTTAGAATTTTTTTTTACTTGAATCAAGCCCCCCTCCTTAGCCCTGATTCTCTTCACCTGCCCCTTCACCCGTTCTCTCAGCGTCTCTCCTCAATGTCAGAAGCCTCTCGAAGAAGGCTGACTACATTCATGACCTGCTCGTTAACACTCAAGTCACTCTCCTTGGACTCACGGAAACTTGGCTTGCCCCTTCTGCTTGCTGTTTAAATCTCGCTACCCCTGATCGTTACGTCCACTCCCATACCTCCCGTAACTCTCGCGGTGGTAGAGTTGCTCTCATTCACAGTGCCTCCTTCCCTCTGAATAATCTGCCCTCTCCCCCTCTTCTTTCTTTTGAGGCGCTCATCAATGTCTCTGATTCCACCCCCTCTCTAACTATCTTAGTCCTCTACCGCCACCCCCAGCTCCTCCCTCGAGCTTTTTCTTGATGAATTTAGTAACCTCCTCGCTGGCCTCTCCCCCACTGCTTCGCTGCTAATCCTCGGTGATTTCAACCTTCCTGGCCACAATCCTAATTTCAAAGCCTTTTCTGAAATCCTTGATCTCTTCTCCCTCACCCAACACGTTTCTTCCCCTACCCACTCTCACGGTAACATTTTAGACCTTGTAATCTCTGACTGTCTTATTTCTAACCTGAAGACTACAAATTTGTCCAATGCTATATCTGATCACTTCCTTATCAACTTCAACTTCTCTATCCCATTCCATATACCTCCCCAGCTGTCTCATAATCCTAAGCCTTTCTGTCGAATTGCCTCCATTGATATTCCCTCCCTATCTAATGATGTGGCCTCCAAACTTCCTCCCATTGATGCTTCTGTTTCTCCTGACCAGATTCTCTCTTCTTTGGAGCAACCCCTTCTCACTTGTCTTGATGCCCACTCTCCCCTTGTCACCTCTTCGAACTCCCGTTGTCACCGTGCCCCTTGGTACTCTATGGAACTCCTGCGTGCTAGGCAGTCCATGCGTGCCCATAAAAGAGTCCTTAGAAAGGCTCGCACCCGTGGGCAAGACACGATTCCTCTCTCGCTGGCGTTCCGACTTGCGACAGCTTCCTACGTGGCGAAATTAAAATCTGCTCGTGAAGCCTACTCACGTAATTTGCTTACTGATAATAGGAATGATCCCCGTACCGTCTTCCGTCTGCTCTTCCGTCTTACTTCCCCAGCCCAGGTCTCCCCACCCATTAGCCCTGCTATTCTCTCGAATTTCTTCGCAGATAAGGTCACTAACCTCCGTGCCTCCCTCCCTCAGCCTTCTGTCCCGGCCCCTGCCATTCTCCCTGACTCCCCGCCTCAGCCGCCTATCGTTTTCCCCGCTGTGACCGCGTTGGAGCTTACAGCCCTGCTCTCGCGTTCTAAGAAATCGGGCTCCCCAAAGGACATTTTTCCGCCTAAACTGTTATGTAAAATTCTGCCTGCTATCCTCCCAACGCTTCTTCACCTGTTTAACACTTCACTTGCAACTGGTCTTGTTCCCGCTTCCTTCAAACGTGCCCACATCCGTTCGATTCTTAAAAGGCCTCAACTGAACCCCACTGACCCTTCCAATCATCGCCCGATTTCGCAACTTCCTTTCCTCTCTAAGGTTCTGAAGAGAGTGATTGCTTCACGCATCAACAGTCACATGGTGGCCTGTAACATTGATGAAACCTATCAATCTGGTTTCAAGTCAGGTCACTCCACAGAAACCGCCCTTCTCAATGTGTCCGATTGCTTACGAAGAGCCGCGGACAGGGGTTGTGTCTCCATCCTCGTTCTACTCGACCTCTCCTCTGCCTTCGATACTATTGACCATACCGTCCTACTTGATCGTCTCCACTCTTTCCTCGGCGTATCAGGCACCGTGCTTGACGTGTTCCGCTCTTACCTCTCGTCTAGTACCCAATCCGTTGTGATTGACGACGTTTCATCCAACTCTACCCCCATTCGCTTTGGAGTGCCACAAGGCTCTGTCCTTGTTCCTCTACTATTTCGTATCTAACTTCTCCCTCTTAGTTCCCTTCTCCATAATCTCGGTCTATCCTTCCACTTATATGCTGATGAAACTCAAATTTTCGTTTCCGCATCCCCCACGTCTCTTGTCACGCCATGTCCCTCGAGCCCTTCGGTCATCACATGCACCTCTTTTGAATATTCCTTGTTCATCCCTCTGCTCAATGGGGGACTGCTCCTTCTCAATCTGCGCCCCTAAGTTGTGGAATGCTCTTCCTGCTGAAATCAGGTCTTCTCCCTCTCTTACCACTTTTAAGCGTCTCCTGAAACGCATCTTTTCAATATTGCCTTCTCCCCCCTCTTGAATTTCCATTGAATTTCCATTCTCATCTCAGCACAACGTGCGCTCTGGGAAGGCCTCAGGCCTTGAAGAGCGCATTATAAAAGACTTATTATTTATTATTATTTATTTATAAATTTATGCTAAGTGAGAGACATTCCGCGCTCTCTTCGTTTGCGATTATAGTTATTGTTTCAGACGATATCCCGTACGCCATGCTTTGGAATTTGGGTGAGAAAGGCGTGGCTTGTTAGCTTTGTTAAATCTGATCTGAGCCGAGTTTATCCTTTCAGACTTCTAACGAATGGCTAACGTGCGTGTTTTTCGCATGCCTGGGAGAGATCGGGCCACCCTTGTTGGTTTCTGGCAATTTTATTTAACTTTCAGCGTGTGAATGTACTGGAAAAATTGGTTACTCCTAGGCTAGCTTACATCTTGGGCAGCGGAGGTGACTTGTCACCTGCATAGTGAGGTTTTCGTAAGTTCGATTCAATGTCGAATGCTCTGCTCCGGTTGGAAAATTTTATCTGCGAGGCCTTTATTCGTGCACAGAAATTTGCGACGGTTTTCTTTAATTTTGAGTAGGTCTATGATACCGCATTATTATATGGTATTATGGAAACCCTATCTGCTATTGGAGGTAGTGGACGATTTCCAATTTTATGTCTATGCGAGCCAATATGGCAATAAGATGGCGTCCCGTATATAAATTTCATAGGTGTTCGTCTAGATTTTTCCGGAAAATGTTGAGCTTACGAACTACGTAAATGACCTTTCGATCTTTTTTGGTGCTACCCAAATGCTCACATTGGATATCGACTCAAACAGGCTCCAAACTGCATGTTTCGTTATGCCGAATCGAATGGGTTTCGATTTATTTTCGCAAAGACTAAAGGTGGTGCCCGTCTTTACAATGTTATGGCTTCACCTCGACCTGGACCAGTACCTAAATGGGGCTTACTTGGATATGATGAGTAACACCGCTCCCAACGTCTTATTTTTGACTGCCGCATCGCCTAGAAGACTTATATTGGTGCCTTCTATTTAATTATTCAAATTCTAGATTATATGTTCCCTTTTTATAGAATGGGGCTGGGGTACCTTTGTGTTCGCTCCCTGCAGTTTTTTGTAAGTACTTGATTCTTGCGGTTTTGAAATCGTCCGATCTCAAGCATAGATAAACATTGGGGTTTCGCTGTATCAATTTTCTCATTTTTGGCTTTGCACTTAATCATTTTGTCTTTTTCCTTTTATGCATCTTCATTATATTCTCTTATGTATTTTCCTACTTCTATCGCCATGAAATCATTTCGCGAGATTCTAGCTTCATTCATCAGCTGCCAATCTTTTAAATGAAGCGAATTTTTTAGCCATCTTTTATCAACAATTTTGATTCCCTGTACCAATAAATTCGGTACTTATCTTTATTCTTAGTCTCAATATTTGGGGGGCTGACTCAATTTAGGATGTCTTTCTAGGATCAAATTGGCCAATTTCAACTCAATTTACACAATTACGGACGGATTCGGAGTGGTGTAAATTTCACATTTAAATGGCCGATTCTCTCTTTACAAAAGAAATTCAAGAATTTTTAGGTATACCCAAATTTAATTAATATCTTCGAGTAATAAAATATTAAATTCGGCGAATGAGAAAGATAACCCGTATAAATTTAGGGTCAAGTTAAGTTAGATTATAAATACAACCAACATGGGTAGCTATACTTACATAGTTACAGGGAGCCAGCAAGGACTACTTAGTTCACTCAAAGGCCAGTCACATTTATACTTCTATGCTAATAGTCCTCTTTTGAACATTGTCGTTACATTTACTCATGTGATATTTAATCCACAACAGGGTTCCATATTTAAAAAATATTATTATTCGTAAAATAACTATCAATTTTGTTTTTAAAACTATTCACACTACTAGCATTTACTACCACCGAGGAGAGAGTGTTCCATTTAACGAGGATTTTTAGTTAATTTTTTTTTAGCTACGTTCGTTTGAAACCTCCGTCGTCCTTTCAGTTTAAAAAGGAGTAACAAGGAGTAACAAGGAAAGGAAGAACCGTTAGGAGACCTTACGGTCCATTCAAAGAGGGTACCTTTGGACTAGCAATCGAGCAGGCACATGGCTGCTCAATTGTTTTGCGTCCCTAAACGGCCACTTTTCAAGACTTTGTCTAGTCTTGACTTGAACTGGTCAACATATTCACTGTTGACAACTTCCACTGGAAGTGCGTTCCACTTACCGCAGATACTGTAAGTGAAAAAATTTCCACACAGATTGCGGTTGTAACGCTTCAGTTTAAGTTTGAAGCCGTGATAGCGCGTTCTGTTCTCACTCAGTGTGAAAATATCCCGGTAGTCAACATTGTCGAACCCTCGAAGTATTTTGAAAACTTCGATGAGCTGACCACGCAGTCTACGGGTTTCCAGCGAGAAAAGATCTAATTTCCTTAGTGTATCCTCATAACTTTTATGTCGGATAGAGGGAATCAGCTTGGTTGCCCTGGCTTGTACGCGTTCCAACCTTTCGATATCCTTTCGAAACGAAGGATCCAAAATTGTACGGCATACTCCAGGTGCGGCCGAATGAGGGAGTTGTACAGACAAAGTACTATCTCCTTGTTACAGTATCCAAACTGGCGCTTTATGTAGCCTAATATCCTTTGGGCTTTCTTCTCTGCCTCGATGCACTGTTTCGCTAGTAATAGTTACACCCAAGTCCTTCTCAGTGTCACTCGATTCAAGAGCAGTGCCCTTAAGGATATACTGAGATTGGGGGTTTCTGTGGCCGATATGCATTACTTTGCATTTGTTCACGTTAAAAGGCATTTACCACGTGTCCGACCACTCCCCAATCTTCCCAAGATCTTCCTGCAGGCGGGCAGTGTTTCCAACCTTTGCCCCGTTCATACCAAGCTTGGTATCGTCGGCAAATTTGGCTAATCTTGGCAACCATTTCACCGTCCATGTCGTTTACGTAGATGATGAATAGTAGTGGTCCAAGGAAAGAACTTTGAGGCACGCCGCTAGTAACGGGCACCCACTCAGAAGCCTGTCCATTCACCACTACCCGTTGGCGTCTGCCACTTAGCCAGTTCTCGATCCAGCCGGCTACTTTTCCGTCTATGCCCAGCGCTCGCACTTTCCGGAGAAGGCGGTGGTGTGGTACCTTATCAAAGGCTTTCTAAAAGTCTAAGTAGACCACATCCACCGCCTTGTCCCGATCGTGCTCACTGAACACGAAGTGGAAGAATTCCACAAGGTTCGTCAGGCATGACTGTTGCCTTTGGAAGCCGTGCTGGGAACTCCTCAGTAGCAGGTTTGACTCTAAATACGACGTCATTTTGTCCACCATCATGCTCTCGATGAGTTTACCGACTATCAAAGTCAGACTGATAGGTCGGTAGTTTGACGGTTGGCTACGGTCTCCTTTCTTGAAGATAAGAGTCACCTCCGCTTCACGCTAGTCTCGAGGAACGCATTTGGTCGGGATTGACATGTTGAAGATTGCGCTCAGGTGTCGTGACACTTGATCGCGCACTTCTTTCAACACTTTAGGTAGAAACCCATCCGGGCCAGGTGACTTATTCGTCATTAGGTCACTGATCTTCTTTTTTATTTCCCCTTCGGTGAAGTCCATATCCTCCATCTTTTCCCCCGAGGGGGAATCCATTGGCTGGGGGATGGGACCACATTCTTCAGTAAACACTGAAGAGAAGTAGTCGTGCAGGAGGTTAGCATTTTCTGCATCTGAATGCTTTAATGCCCCCTCCTCATTTTTCAAAAGGCCAATCGTTCGACGGATTGGTTTACGGCTGTTCACATATCCCCAAAACTCCTTGGGATTCTCTTTACAGATTCTCGAAACCCGAAGTTCCTCAGACCGCTTATCCGCCCTTATGCTGGACTTCACTCTCCTGGCTAGCCTCCGGCATCCGTCAAAGTTGCCCGAGATCTTCGATTGCCGGTACACAGTTCTCTTCTTCCTAAGCAGTTGGCCGATTTCTCGATTAAACCACTTTGGTTGAACAGAAGACAGACGGGGACATTTCAGAGGGATGAAACGTGATTGAAGACTCATGAACTTATTTTTGAAACTGTTCCACGAGTGTTCAACAACGTCGCACACTTCTAGCTTTGCGTCCGTACGTGTCATACCATGGTCGTAATTAAAAAGGTTTTCATAATTTATGTTTTCAAATTTATTTATAATTTTGAATACTTCGATAAGTTCGCCTCGCAATTTCTTAGTTTCGAAAGTCGGTAGTTTTAATATATTCAATCTTTCAATATATGACTGATTCCTAATCGAGGGAATCGGTTTAGTTGCCCGTCGTTGAATTCTTTCCATTTTATTGATGTTTACATGTGTATAAGGTTACAAAAATGGTATCGTGGATTCCAGTTGTGCCTTTAATAAACTTTTATCTAGAGGTATGATTATATCTTGGTGTTTGTAGTGAAAATTCCTCGCAATAATTCCAAGCATTCGGTTCACCTTCTTACATGCTTCGTCACGCTCTTTGTTAAACTTAAGATCCTTTGAAAACCACACCCCTAAATCTTTTTCTTCGTCCACGGATATAAGATTTTTACTACCCATTTCATAGTTAAAAATTCAATTTCATGTTCCATCTATTTGACCATTCAAAGATTTTACTTAGATCCCGTTGAATTAATTTGCTATCGTTTTCATTTAAAATTTTACCCCCAATTTTTGTGTCGTCCGCAAATTTGGATAATCGACCAAGTAAGACCTAATCTAATCTTACCATGGTAGCGTAACTTCTTCCATCAATGCAAAACAATACGAGTTTGTGGTCTTTGAACAAACTTGTCTTCGAGCTGTACATACAATGCTCCTCACCCACATTCTTCCTCGACCGAATGAAATAGCCTCGTTGGTTGCACAAGTTTCCTATATTTTCGACTCTAAAAACTCGTATCAACTTAAAAATGGCATCAAGGTATATTAGTAAGAACAGTCCGACTATCTGGCTGACGCTTGCTAGTTTCATGGCAGTCTGTGGAAGGTTCTGTAAGTTGTAATTATCAAAAACCTTGTTTAAAATACAGTCTAATCCCTCCCCCCCTCTCCCTAAAAAATCTGCGAAATCTTTGATGATCAGAACTTTAAGAGTGGTAACTGATATGGTATCTTTAGCACATTCACCAGCAGCGTTCCAAGTAATCGAATCAACTACACGAATTCGCTCTTTTTTTATTGCGAAATATAATGAATAAAAGTTGTGAAAATTGGTTATTAATCCAGTTTTTAATTTTGGATTTTTAACTATTTTACCAAAGATTTCCAAATTTAATTAGAACTATAACCAAGTGTGCCGAGAAGACAATATAAGAATCCTTCAATCCTTTTTGTTATATATACGGATCATTAAAATTGTAGAAAGCTAAGCTGTAGGGGAATCGATATCCCACCCTCAAAACAGAGACCCAGTTAGGTAACCGCAACGTCCTCTCTCTGCGAGGAAAGTAGAGGGAGAGGTGACGCCCCCTTGTCGCGGGAACAGAGCTTGTGTGTACCTTTAACTTTTCGAGCTATGTCGGCGGGGGTACCTCTTCTAGGTACCCCTGGTAGGGCTTCCCTTGTCGATTTGGTCGGAAACGAGGTTCCAGACTAAGTGCGTCATTCCTTCCTTTTTCTACTCTATCCTTCTCCTTTTTTACTTTTATCCTATCTCTCCCACTTATACAAAAAGAAAAAAAACAAAAAAGCCTACTCCTATCATGTCACTCTTTCCCTTTTTTCCCTCTATCTACATATAAGGGCCTGGCAGCTACCTCACGCGTCAGAAGAGAGGCTTTGGGACCTCTATAAACAACGCCAATCGACGCTCACTGGTTGCGAGAGACTAGGACTAGAGGTGTCCTAGGCGTTAGGGCACGATGAATGGGATGAGGGTAGTGCCCCGTTAACCCCTTCCCTGGCGCGTAATTATTGACCGTTCCCAGTGCCCGTTGACGGGTGCCTCTGTTAGCATCGGTCCGAGGTGACGGCCCTTTGTTCCCAGGTTGGTTGCCAGGCCAATAAAAAGCCTTGGGTCGAGTCTCTTGGTGTGGCGGGATATCCAATGAACGCTGCTCCGAGATCCTGGCCGTTGTGAAGGGAACTAGTAGGAGTTTAGTAAGGGGCGTGCTTCGTTATTGTTCCCCTGGTGAGAAATAGATGGCCCCTTCGGGGACCGTCAGTGCTGCCTTGTTGGGAACCACGGCACGCCGAGGTTTGACGACTCGGTCGGACGAACAGAAGCACATGGAGCGTGCCTTCTGAAAGATCCGAAACCTCTCCGATGGATAGGCGGGAGCAACTAAAGCGGGGAGAACTTACCAACCCTCCTTTTTTATCATTGATTGGCCACGAGTTTTCAGAGAGAGAGAAAGCGCTCAAAATGACAGGCAAAAAAGGACCCGTTCGCCTAAAACACAACTGTGCAACATGCCAGTTAGAAAATTTGTGCTTTGACTTTCCGGAAGGCTGCTACTCAAAATGCAGCCCTGAAAGTATCTGCACTACTTGCATATTGACGCGAGAGGTGGAGAAACTAAAAGACCTCTATAGAGCCTCAGAGGAGAGAGCTAAAATCCTTGAAATAAAGTTGGAGAAACTCGAAGCCCTTAACGCAGCTCAGATTCGATGCCTAGAAGAGGCGCCGCCTACTGACGTGTCGGTATCCCCTGGTACCCAAGCGGAGATTCCGGCATCATCTGAGGCTAAGCTAGCTGAGGCGAGAGAAAAAGAGAAATAGAAGAAATGAAAAACGAAGAAAAAAAAGAAAAAGAATAAAGTTGAAACAAAAGTAGAAACAAAAATAAAAGAAAAACAGATAAACAAGAAGAAAAAGAAAGATAAGAATGTGGAGAGTAAAGAGGAAAAGGGAAGGCCTGTTCCACAAGGGAAGACCCCGTCTTCAGAGACCAAGTGTCCGAAGGTCAGCCTCATTGGTGACTCGCAAACACGGGATCTTCAGCCACTGCTAGCGGCCCGCCTTCGCACTAGCGTGAAGGTAAGCTGCCTGTCAGGACGGGGTAACCACAACATCAGAGTAGAGGCAGAGAAAGTTCAGATTTCTGAGAATTCAGTTGTTGCTAGACCTCTACCTCAGAGGGTGTAAGGTTGGCCTCAGTGGTAAGACCATCCAAACGGTGATGAGAGCCGTGGATGACATAGGGCTTAAAACTCGCAAACGTGTGGTGGTGGGGATGCTTCCGAGAAGAGGTCCATCCCGAACCGCTCACGAGAGAAACGCCGCAGTTAACAGAAGGTAGGTGGATCTCTGCACGGCAGAAGGAGTCTTCTTCGTGGCCCCTATCGTACCTTTATTTGTAGAGACGACCTCTACCAAAGGGACGGGGTACATCTCTCCTTTAGAGGGGAGGCCTTTCTCGCCACCCTAATTTAAGATGTCGTGGAACGCACCCAAAGGATCGGTCAAAACAGAGCGAAAGCGGATGTGCGCCAGCACGCCCGTGTCACTCCTGGAACGACCTTCCCGGAGGTCGTCAAAAAGGGTGTGACCACGAAAACAGAGAAGCCGGGAAACGGAAGAGCGTAGGGAGTCCTACACTAGGGGACTCCTTCAAAGTTCTTCTGTTCAATGTGAGGTCAATCAGGAATAAGTTTCTTGAGCTCCGTGGCCTCGTAGCAACAGAGGAACCTGAGATGGTGGCCATAACGGAGTCGTGGATAAAAACCTCAAGCCGAGACTTTGAAGGTGAATTCACGATTCCCGGTTACCAGCTCTTCCTGAAAGATAGGCCAGGCAGAGAGGGTGGCGGTGTGATGTTGTATGTCAAGAATATTCTCAACTCGAGGGATTGCAACATCGTATCCGACCATTAACTACTTGGTGTTGACCTAGAGATAGGTCCTGCCAAATACAGGACCCTGGTGCTTTATAGACTTCTTGCCCAACTCATAAAAAAGGACAGAGATCTGTACCAGCTACTAGGAGAACTTATCGAAGACAGAGTGTGTATCGTCATGGGTGATTTCAACACACAAGTTGACAGGGAAACCAGAGAACCCTGTGGCGAGAACGCACTACTCCTGGAGTTCACGAACAACGAGTTCCTGACTCAATGGGTGAGAGAGCCAACGAGAGGAAACAATATCCTCGACTTGGTTTTCACCTCTGAGGATGACATCGTTGAGGACCTCTCTGTTAGCGAAGAGCTCAGTGGCAGTGACCACCGACTAATTAGATTTGTAGTCAAAGTCCCGAAGGCAGGGCCTGCAACTAGTAAATAGATGAAACTTGATTTGAAAAGAGCAGACTTTGCAGGTCTTCGTGCTGGACTGACTGACGCGAGGCTAGAAGTGTGAAATGTTGTTGAAAACTGGTGGAACAGTTTCAAAACCACATTCATGAGTCTTCAATCGCGTTTCATCCTTCTGAAATGTTCCCGTCGGTCTTCTGTTCAACCAAAGTGGTTTAATCGAGAAATCAGCCAACTGCTTAGGAAAAAGAGAACTGTGTACCGGTAATCGAAGATCTCGGGTGACTTTGACGAATACCGGAGTCTAGCCAGTAGAGTGAAGTCCAGCATAAGGGCGGCTAAGCGGTCTGAGGAACTCCGAGTGGCAAGACTCTGTCAAGAGAATCCCAAGGAGTTTTTTGGATATGCGAACAGCTGTAAACCAATCCGTCGAACGATTGAGCCTTTGAGAAATGAGGAGGGGGAATTAAAGCACTTAGATGAAGAAAATGCTAACCTGCTCAGCGACTACTTCTCTTCAGTGTTTACTGAAGAGTGTGGTCCCATCCCCCAGCCAATGGATTCCTACTCGGGGGAAAAGCTGGAGGATATGGACTTCACCGAAGGGGAAATAAAAAAGAAGATCAGTGACCTAATGACGAAAAGGGCACCTGGCCCGGATGGGTTTCTACCTAAAGTGTTGAAAGAAGTGCGAGATCAAGTGTCACGACACCTGAGCGCAATCTTCAACATGTCAATCAGCACCGAATGCGTTCTTAGAGACTGGCGTGAGGCGGAGGTGACTCCTATCTTCAAGAAAGAAGACCGAAGCCAACCGTCAAACTACCAACCTATCAGTCTGATTTCGATAGTCGGTAAACTCATCGAGAGCATGATGGTGGACAAAATGACTTCGTATTTAGAGTCAAACCTGCTACTGAGGAGTTCCCAGCACGGCTTCCGAAGGCAACGGTCATGCCTGACGAACCTTGTGTAATTCTTCCACTTCGTGTTCAGTGAGCACGATCGGGACAAGGCGGTGGATGTAGTGTACTTAGACTTTCAGAAAGCCTTTGATAAGGTACCACACCGCCGCCTTCTCCGGAAAGTGCAAGCGCTGGGCATAGACGGAAAAGTAGCCGGCTGGATTGAGAACTGACTAAGTGGCAGACGGCAACGGGTGGTGGTTAATGGACAGGCTTCTGAGTGGGTAGCCGTTACTGGCGGGGTGCCTCAAGATTCTGTCCTGGGACCACTACTATTCATTATCTACGTAAACGACATGGACGGTGAAATGGTTGCCAAGATTAGCCAAATTTGCCGACGATACCAAGCTCGGTATGAACGGGGCAAAGGTTGGAAACACTGCCCGCCTGCAGGAAGATCTTGGGAAGATTGGGGAGTGGTCGGACACGTGGTAAATGCCTTTTAACGTGAACAAATGCAAAGTAATGCATATCGGCCACAGAAACCCCCAATCTCAGTATATCCTTAAGGGCACTGCTCTTGAATCGAGTGACACTGAGAAGGACTTGGGTGTAACTATTACTAGCGAAACAGTGCATCGAGGCAGAGAAGAAAGCCCAAAGGATATTAGGCTACATAAAGCGCCAGTTTGGATACCGTAACAAGGAGATAGTACTTTGTCTGTACAACTCCCTCATTCGGCCGCACCTGGAGTATGCCGTACAATTTTGGATCCTTCGTTTCGAAAGGATATCGAAAGGTTGGAACGCGTACAAGCCAGGGCAACCAAGCTGATTCCCTCTATCCGACATAAAAGTTATGAGGATACACTAAGGAAATTAGATCTGTTCTCGCTGGAAACCCGTAGACTGCGTGGTCAGCTCATCGAAGTTTTCAAAATACTTCGAGGGTTCGACAATGTTGACTACCGGGATATTTTCACACTGAGTGAGAACAGAACGCGCTATCACGGCTTCAAACTTAAACTGAAGCGTTACAACCGCAATCTGTGTGGAAATTTTTTCACTTACAGTATCTGCGGTAAGTGGAACGCACTTCCAGTGGAAGTTGTCAACAGTGAATCTGTTGACCAGTTCAAGTCAAGACTAGACAAAGTCTTGAAAAGTGGCCGTTCAGGGACGCAAAACAATTGAGTAGCCATATGCCTGCTCGATTGCTAGTCCAAAGCTACACTCTTTGAATGGACCGTAAGGTATCCTAGGGTACTTCCTTTCCTTGTCACTCCTTTTTACTTAACCCCCACCCATTCCTACATCGAGCCTAGAGTATCACCGGAAAGGCCTTTGTCCAACCACATGATTCACTAATCATCACATTTCGGGTCAGGCGGGCCTAACATTGGTTAAACCAGCAATATTTCCTCTAAGAGTTGATACTTAATTTCACTTCATATGCGAAATTAGAGGAGTGACAACCAAATGCTAGAAGGTGCCGTTGGGGCTAGGTAAAAGACGCTCTGAGAACAACCATTAGAGGAAGAGTCTTAATTCCGCCGTTCTCATCCCCTTTTCCCTACCCCCAGTGGGGTGGTGAAGTATATAATCGAATAACTGCAGAATAATGGGGAAGATCGTGTTAGTCATCGATACAACGAAGTCCAGCTCAGTGCCCGGCAACCCTACAAACTTCGAGTTAACTTGTATTGAGAAACAAGTTTAACTAGTTCTCGTCAGTGCAACCCCCCTATCCTGGTGTAGAACAAAACCCAGAGATAGTCCTCACCATTGAGGAATACCCCAAAGTGAACTCCCTCAAGCACTCCCTTTCGTCAAAGGATTAACTCGTTTGCTCATCGCTCGTCAGTGCGAATTATTCCCAGATTAACCCGAAGAGTGGAAGAAGTATACTTTCCCCGTCCCGTTGGTTAAATCATCTTACCAAAACAAC
The DNA here is from genome assembly GCA_963969495.1 of Ceratothoa steindachneri. NCBI lineage: Eukaryota > Metazoa > Arthropoda > Malacostraca > Isopoda > Cymothoidae > Ceratothoa > Ceratothoa steindachneri. The sequence goes on along the minus strand of OZ018325.1, from coordinate 837,432 downwards.
GTGCTTAACGCCATCCGTCGCACGCAGCGAATTTATCAGTGGTTTTAAAAAATTACCCCCACGTCTGCCCGAAAACAACATTCTTGAGGCGACATAAAAATTGAGGCAAAGGTCAGTCTTAAACCTGATTCCCGTGTGTTTTTTAAAGGTAAATGAATTCCATCATCTCTTTTTTTGGAAGGTCAATTAGCGTTCACTATACATGTGAGCTATGGGCCAACCAGCACTGCATATTCAATTGTGTAATTTATTAAGTCTCACTTAAACTTGTTTAATTCAAAGCTGTGTAGTTTGTTTTTAGATTTCAAATTTTTGTTCATGTTGCAATTAAAGGTCTATTTTTCTTAGAAGCATTTAATTCAATCCTCGAAACGCCGAGCATGACACTAGAAACCCTCAAAGATTTAAATAACGTAATAATAATAATCAAATATAGCACTCTTAGAGAAAACTTAATCAAGGAGTTTTGAAGTACGTAACAAACCTATACGTACGTACACCACCCCTCGGTCCTTGCAATACCACGGCCTAAGCAAAAAATCAGTCATGTGGTAAAAAACTTATAATTTATAATTTGAAGCAAAATTGGCGTATCAAGATAAAGAATGGGACGGCATATACATATGTTGTAGTACATGTTGCAATGCATTGTTCGAATGATTTAAAAGAAAATTGGAGAAATTATCATTTAGAGTGCTGATGGTTTGTCGTGAACCACAAGATCATATCACTGACTGTTATTTCTGTTCAGTGGACACTCAGAGCAAGTTGGAATGCAGGTGAACATCGACAAGATCAAGGTTCTTATCCAATCATCGCCCAGTCTAACCCTCACAAGTACCAACATCATTATCAACGGTCAACACCTGGAAGAAGTTCATCACTTTTCATACTTAAACAGCATTCTCTCGAAAACTCCCACATGCGGAAAAGACGTGGGAAACCGGATCGGGGCAGCCCATTTTGCCTTCGGTTGCCTCAGCCGCCACGTTTTCAACAACTATTCGCTGACCTTTCGAACCAAGATCAAGGTCTTTCTGGCCGTAGTTCTCTCTACCCTTCTCTATGCCTGCGAGACTTGGACGCTCTACTGCCGTGGCATCAAACGCATCAAGCGTTTCCAGCAGTACAAGCAGAGAGAGATCCTCAAAATACGATGGGAGGATTTCATGAGCAACAACAAGGTCCTGAACCAAGCCTTGCTACCCAGCTTCGAAGCCACTATCATCCACCATCGTCTTTGCTGGGCAGGCTGCTTCCTACGAATGTACCTTTCCCTACTCCCCAGGATAATGCTCTACGAGGAACTCGCTACCGGAACAATACCCCGAAGAGGAGTACAATACTGCTACAAACACCAGTTTAAGCGCACTTTAGCCCAAACCAGCATTGGACCTTCCTTGTGGGAGCAAACTGCCAGGAACAGAGGAACCTGGAGGACAGCTGTCCGTCACGGCACCGCGGCCTTTGAGGATAACACAGGGTGGCATGAGGAGGACAAAGGAAGAAGAAAGGAGCGAATATCATAACCTCCTCTTCCTCCTGCTCTCCCATGTGACTTCTGCCCGCGTCTCTTCCACAACAGACTTCCCCTCCTAAGTCATATCAAGCACAAACATCCGCTGAGGAGACCGGATAAGTGAGGACGGAACTGATGATCGGACACGAGCGTGAGCCGACGACGATAACAAAGTTGGTAAAATAACAGCAATTGAATATAAACAATAAACAAATCGCACACAATATGCATATCCGTCCAGTACCTCACTCAGGCAAAATACAAATTCCACAACCACCTATCAAAATATTACTTTCTGAGACAGATTCCGCTGATGAACATATATAGGATGACCTTTATGAGCCCACAGATACAAATTCCTAAACAAAACCAATGACAACCTGAGTTAAATGATTTGGCTCTTGACTAAAGATTGACAAAAGCAACAAAAGTGAGCTTTTAGCGCCCCAGCTCATGGAAAAAAAATATTGGCTAAAGATCTTAGCATATCAATTTTTCGAAGTCGTTCTGGCGATTTACAACATAAATTTTCAATGTTAAACAATCTGTGTTTTTGCAATGTTTTTATAGGAGCCCATCTGGCGACTTCCTACAAGGCCACAGGTCGCCTCAATCAAATTACAGTCAAATACTAGACGAAATTAACAAAGCCCCATAAACCATGCAAAAAATACACAAAAAACAAAACAAAAGTAAAGAAACAAACAAAAACACAAAAAACAAGGAGGAAACACACTCCGGCGTCGGGGGAGGCCCGTCCCCCCCTGCCGCAGGAGGATGCGACCTACACCAGAATCAAATGAAATGGAGGAGGCCAGCCTCCACGAAAAACTCATAGTCCGCAAGTCTGTGTACGCGAACCCATCCCCATTACAAGGGACAAACGGCAGCGACCCCGCTCGTCCTGATACGGGGACAGGTAATGTGCGGGAAGATCACCCAGACTGGGATACTCAACAAGAATGTGCCAAACAGTCTGGGGGACAAAACAGTGACAATACGATACGGGCATGCCCTCCATCAAATGGCGGTGCGTCCTACGAGTAGGCCCAGTTCGAAGACGATAGAAAGCGACCTGAAACTATTGTGGCATTGAGGGATAGGTTCATGGGAACCTTCTCGGCGCAATGGCACGCAACTTAAAGTTCCCCTCAGCCGTTTCCCATCTTCTTTCCCAAGCAGGCCCGAGGGCTGCCGTGATCCTGCCATGCAGTTTGTGTGTGGAAGAGCAAAACGCTGGTCTGGTTGCCCAGTCCTCGCGGACTCTTGTGCGAGCTCATTCTCCGCAATTCCTACATGTCCATGAACCCAGCAAAAGATAATCTCGACATCCACCCGGCTCGTGGCCATATATTTAGGTCCTTACAACATCCCCTAAATGGCAAAGTTTACTCTCATATGAAAGTAAAAAAGGCTATCAAATCATATATTTCATCAAATTCGAAAGAATTCTTCAAGAAAGGTAATCACTGCTTAGCTAGCGATGGGGCAGCATGGACAATAATAATGGAAATTACTTTCTGAATTTTGTGCATTCAAAATTAATTTAATTTAATTTAAGACAAAAAAACACGACATTAATTTCATAACACCCTAAAATATATTGACCTCATTTAGCTAAACTGCTCTAGTTGAAAATATACCGTTTGCTAGAAAGAAAAGCTGACCTGTTTTGGAGCCGGAACGGTGCCTTACAAATTATCCGGTACCAATCCATAGAAAAGATTTCATACACTGTTGAGAGGGAGGAAGTATGTGTGTGGGTGAGTGTGTTTAAGGAGGCTTCGGGTTTTGTAACCTTTTCTTTCGCTTCAGAGTAGCAGGATAGCGATACTCGGCATTCAGCGTTGTCAGTGGGTAGGGCTTAGGTCTAACTTTTTCCTGCAGTCGTTTCCAATTCTACTAAATCACCCTTGATATTACTTATATATTTTATTTTATTTATATGGGCTCTCCATTAAATCATGGGACCGAAAGAAAATAATTTTTTTTTAAACATCTAACTAGAGAGATAAAAATACTTATACCATTAGAATTTTTTTAGTCAATGTGATTATTTTTATGCTACAACATAACTTTGCAAAACTTAATGAAGGGGGGGGGGGAAGTGTTAACCAGAGTCAAGAGGTGATTAGGTTTGGCCTATCCTTTGTCATGTCGTGCATAGCTCATTCTTGTATATGAATGGAATGTTGGGGAGCATTTATAACGAGGAAAACACATTGGGAGAACAAAATTTATATTTGACCGACAGTACTGGAGTGGAGACTCTTCGCCTCATCCTTCGGCTGTACATTGTTCATAAAATTAACTACGTTGTCTTTCAAAACGACAAAAAAAAGAGTAACCTCTACTTGACACCGTTGTGTGAGGATATTAAGTTGCTTAAAGAGGGGCTAATAATAGCTCCCTAGGCATAGATTGAATGTAAGGAGGGAATCAACTAGAGCCGACTCGACCATCCTGGGCCTAATATAACAATTAGAGCGGTATAAAAATTTGGCTTGATCCTAGTCTATTTGATGTTTTTTAAGGAGATATGGTTAAAGTGATTTAGATGCGTACCTTAGCGAGCAAAATAAGAGAACGGTTTTCCTTTATTTTGAAAACATTTTCAAACATAAGATGAGTAAGTAAATGAAATTTCTTTGGTACATAAAGGCATGAATTTAATATCTTCTATGATTTCATATGATACAATCATATATTAAAGAAATTATACTAAATAAACTAACAAATTAAAATATTAACACAAAAAAATAAGAGAACGATCACACTAGAAACAAAGCAAAATTTGACAACGATAAAACTTAAAACACTTAATATGAGGTGTGAAGACTTTGTTTTCTATTACTTCGGCGCAACGACCAAAACAGACCACATCAGTTTCTTGCAAAGTCTGGTGTTATTTTGTTCCATTCTTACATAATTTTCGTCAATAAATCTGTCACAGTTGAGGGCTGCTTGTCTCAAACTTTGTCTCCAATGATCCTCCAGATATTCCAATTAGGTCCAGGTCCGGGCACAGAACAGTTCTTACCTACTGAGAAAAATGTTGCCAGATGATTGCAAGAAACTTCTAGAATGTTCCTGAAAAAGTCGTTCTCTTTTTTTGCTTTGCATGTGTCAATATTTCATTTTGTTAGTTTATTTAGTATATTTTTTTTGAATATACGAATGTATCATATGACATCTTCATAAAATATATTAATTGCATGCCATTGTGTCCCATGGAAATTTCCTTTACTGTTTTGGCATATAAATGCGACGTAGATAATTTAATTTATTATGTAACTTCTGTTTTTAAGAGAAGAAAATAAAGATACGAAATTCTCGTTTTATGTAGGCGATTTCCAGCCTCTCATCGAAGGGAGAAAGAGGAAAAGAACATTTGGTCGGATTGGTTAGTGTAAAGCAATAAATAACATCACCTACTGCTTCCATCCTCCTGTGGAACGCCCTTGGTTTCCTATAAGAAATATCCATGTATCTAGCCCACCCAATAGTTAGATCGAATGAAAGACACACTTATACCTTTGGCAACAAACCGTCGCAGAAAACTGAAATGTTCTGTTTATTTTCGTGGTTGTCTATGCTAAAACACTATGAATAGATGAAAAATGTCATACCAATTGGTGCGGTTTTTATAAAGCAATAAATAACACCACCCACTGCTCCTAGCTTTCCATAAGAGGTCCTTGGTCATCTTTAGGAACGGTCGGGATTCAAAATATCACTCATTAGCAAGATTATATTCTGAAGCCTGACCTTTCGTGTAGAGGAAGAAGGACGTTCAATAAAAAGCTGGAAGAACTGGACGGTATTTTTTGCTTTACACTAACAGCATCAATTGTTATGAAAGTTTCCACTTTGGCAAGATAGACATTCGTTTATGATAACTTTTATTTATCTTTATAGTGATCTACAGTTTAACGCTTATCACACGAAATGTGGCTTGTGTAATCGGAAGCTGCGTTTCCATTTGACTATGGCGTAGCAGGGGAAACAGATGCACAAATGGTTAAGAAGGAGATACCGATTATTTTTAAAAAGTATTGAAAGAGAGAAGAGATCTTGCTTCTAACATATTAGAAAGTATAAAAGAACAGGAAAATATTCGCCAGAAAGATTCGGAAAAGAAATAACCTACACTGGGACATTCAATAAGAATGTGCCGAACAGTTAGGGGGATAACGCAGTCATCACAATAAGGTTCAGACACATCCTGCGAATGTGTCCAGTTCGGAGACAACAGAAAGCAACCTGAAGCCGTCACGGCATTGGAGGGTAGATCCATTGTCTAAGGTCGCGGTGCAATTGCACGCAATTTTAAGTTCATCTCGGCCGTCTTCCATCTTCTTTGCCAACCAGCCCGTTTTCACGCCCATAAGAGATCGAAAGGACTTCCACGTAGAACATAGCGTGAGCATCTTCTAGCAGCACCGGGGTGATATCGTTGATGCTCAAGGCAAAGAGTGCGACATTGAGGACACTTTCATGTGGGACACCCTCATATGCTCCATTGGGCTGGAGAGTGCTGCCCCACACCTGACTAGTACGAGGAATCGACGATCTCGCAAAAGTTCAGAGCTAAATATTGGGTAGCGTCTTTTTCCCCCATCGTGTGTAGAGTCTCCATGCTACCGTATCGCCATACGGTATCATAGGCCTTCTCCAGATCAAAAGGCACCGTGGCGTAGGACTGTTTACGAAATAAGGCCTCGGACACGGCTTTTTCCAGTCGGAGCACTGTATCCGGCGTGGAGTGGAACTTGCGGAAGCCGCACTGTACGGAAGACAGGTAGCCTCCGCTGTTCAGAAAAAAAGGCTAATCTAACATTTACCAATGTCTCCATCAACTTTAGAGTGATCTCTCCCCGTATTTCGAAAAGTGAGAACAGTAGCGATTCATCAGGAGTCTTGGAGGATATTCTCTACCTAGATCCTGTTGAACAAATCTAACAGAAAAGCCATGCCTCGCTCACCCAGGTGTCGAAACATGTGATACGGGAAATTGTCCGGAACAGGGGCAGTGTTTGCGCACTAAGCAAGTGCGGAACGTAACTTAATAAATGTAAACCTGTCGTTGAAGGGTTCTCCGACTCTGGAAGTCCAGTTGTCAGCCGTCCGCGAAAATGATGCGCAATGAATAAAGCAGAGTAGTATCCTGGCTAGAAAATGCGGAGAAAGCGGTCGTGAAGTACTCTGCCGCGGATGCGGGGTCCAAGAATGTGACGTCATTCTCTTAGATAACGGGAGGGGATGTCCTGCGAGAACTTGCCTTGAATCCTTTTGACTCGCTTCCACATCTATGCTAAAGGTGTCTTTCCCTTTAAGTGAAGGAAGACACGTATGTCCGCTAGGAAGAGCAGCGGCGGGCGTGCTTCGAAACATACCGGAACCTAGCCCTAACTGGACGAAATTCACCGACAGTGAAATGATTCAGGCGGTACTTATAGCGCAGGTAGGCATAACGCTTCTGTCTGAGGGCTGTCTCATACTTGGCTGACCACCACGGACACATAGGCGTGCAAAGCGGCTAGACGTTGTAGAAATAGTAGTTAGGCCCATTGGGATGAGGTTGCCGGAGAAGAACTCAACGACCTCATCCACCGACCTAAACTCCTTGACTGAGACAGAGAAATCAGTCATTTCATGAAGTGCGGACCACCTCGCCCGCGCCAAACCCCACCGGGGCAGGGTCTCAGGCGGCAGCGGGCCAAAAATGATATTTAAAGGGGAAAGTGATCACGACTATGGAGGTCATAGATTACCCCCACCCCAAATCAGGCTGTGCATCAGGAGAGGATAAAGATAGATCGAGATAGGAAAATGAAGCTCTCCTCGGGAAGTGATGCGTAAACCCATCCACAATAAGGACAACTATATCTAGCTTGTCATTCAGGTCGGCAAGGACCTGAGCCATGGGATTTATCAAGTAATCTCCCCAGAGGGGGTGTCTACCGTTCAATTCCAGGGGCAAGAGAATGAGCCTCGTCAAACCCACCAACATCCCGCGTTGGTGGTGGCCCAAAACCTCTATGCCCCGGGAGGGTGGGCAGGGGGCACGTAGCCAGCAAAACATAACCTTCTGGGAACGAGAGGAGACGAGCCTCCGCTGCTCCTCCCATTTGGCCCGGAATCCGCAGAACTTCCATTGAAGGAATATGCCCACCAGGCCGAGCTCGGAGATGCGGGGTCCCTCTTCGAAGAGAAGACCCTCACTGAAATATTCGTACTCTTCCCGGAGGCACAACTCCAGGTGCTATTGGCCAGACAATGCGCTAAAGGTGCTTTAACCTTCGAGGACTTATCAGGGGAGGTTGGTCTCTGCGAGTGAGTATTTTCCTCCTACCGATCGAAACCTTAGGCAGGCGAGGTGGCTTCGGTAACGGGGTCCCTCCTCTATAGGATCCACCATCTTCGAATCACCTAGTCTAGCACTGGGTATGGGCGTAGGAGTAGAAGCATATTTGTTGGTGTCCACCTTTCGGGCGGCAACTTTAGGAAATCCAGAAGACAGCCTCACGACCACCTCCAACGGTGTTGCCTCCCGTGAGTCTAATGACTCGGTGGAGAAAAGCGTCCGTTTCGCCTCATCGGAAACTGTCTCGTTGGCAGAGACAGAGGGGGCTGGTTTTAGCCGAGGCTGGACGTGTATCCTGTGTGGCCACAGCTCTACCAGAGCAAAACCTGGGTTGAATAAAACCAGCAGAAAGGTTTTAAAGGGCGTGGGAACAACCGATCCCATAGGCCTGGAGGGGCAAAGAACAGGGAGAGTATTTTTTTAACATTGAGGCATAAGACGTTCCAGGCAGCGCCGGGCGTGCCAGGATCCAGTCCTTACGTAGCCTTGCGAAATTAGAAATGATCCATAGCCTAGAAGGCTAGGATTTCATTATTAATGAGATACGCACCACATTGCTTCGAGAAGAGGGGTGCGCCTCTATGCAATTGATACACTTGGCCACAAACAATTTATACTTATCATGTGAGGCCTTGGAGCAACTTACACATACTTCGGGTAACCCAGAATTTGCACGTCTACAGAAGCGATTAGTTTCACCAAAGCAGTGGCAGTAGTAGCACTTCCGCGACATTTGCACGAATGCCTTCACGCGGTAGTGATACAAACTAGCACGCACTGACTCAGGGAACCTGTCGCAGTCGAACGTGACGAAGCGTTTGACCTTGACCGCTCCTTGGTCGGATAGCTCTAAGGTGATTTTATCTATAGAGTAGTCCACGAGCTCCCTCACATAAACTACTTTCACAAAATTCATGGTAGAGATGCGGCATCGCACCCATAGGTGTGCCATCAATATCCGAAGGGCATTAATCATTGCCGCCTTGGAGGGATCCAACGCATTCTCCAGAAATCTCTCGCTCGAGAAACGTCTCACCTTCCGCTCTCTACCAATCCGACTAACATGCTGCCATGAGTGGAGCGAATAACTAGAAAGTGTTTGAAGGCAGTGGGCTCGAAAATGCCGTGTTGTCCATAAATGAGACACCCGACGTAATCGAGGCTCCACTCGGCGCACTTGGGACTTTGGTCTTGGTGTGGGCCTCCCCACCGGGAGGAGCCTCTGGTAGGGACGTGCATATCTTGGCCTGGTCGGTTGCCGAAACGGCAGTGGACCTGTCCGTCCACAGAGTTCCCGCAGGTGGAGAGGAACCCTTAGTCGTCTTTATCTTTTCTTTTTCTCTTTCTTTTCAGGAGCGGAAGGTGGGGAATAAACTCGCTCCTCATCCCCGCCGGAAGAAGCTGTCAGGCCAGATGGACCACCTCAGCAAGATCCTTCTCTGAAATGGAGAAGGTTTTGTCACCAGCCGAGTGAGCTGTCCCTCTTCTCAGTGCGAGTCCTTGGGGGCCTGAGCCGTCTGAGAAGTAGCTTGCGCAGGGCGGACTCAGTTAGGTGCCTAGACCCCATGGAAGATCCTGCCCTCTGGTGCTGGGGTACATCCAGGACCATGCCCATCTCATGGGTGGCCTCCATCTGCCGCTCCAAGACATCACGGACCCCATTCAAGGTACGAGGTGTGGTAAATAAGTTTTGCGAATCAGTAGGAAAAAACAGAAGAAGGGGGATGGCTGTTTGTGGGGGTGTTAGGACAAGTTATGACAAGTCAGGACCTGCAGCCGCACGTTCCTGCCTCGTCTATTTAAGAAGCCATAGCTGATCGCAGATCGTCAGTCACAAATTTTTCCACAATGGAGAAGGTTGAGCACCGCGCAGTGATCAACTTTTGACCAAGAAGGCAAGAATGCAAAAGAGATCCATGAACGCACGGTTGAAGTGTACACCGACACCGCCCCTTCCTATGCAACCATTGCTCGCCGGAATAAGGAGTTCTGCCATGGTCGTGAGTCCATTGAAGATGACCCCCGTCCAGGATGCCCGTCAGACGTGAAAACAATGACAATGTGGCCCGTGTGGAGAGGATTATCCTCGAAAATCGACAGGTGAAGGTCGAAGAAATCGACCGAGAACTTGGAATATCACATGGAAGTGTTATCAACATCATCCACGACAATTTTGCCATGACCAAGGTCTCTGCCCGTTGGGTCCCTAGAAACTTCACGCCCCATGATCGACTTCCACGTCGTCAAAGTTCGGAGGAGCTGCTGCTCCTGTACAACCAAGACCCGGCGGGATTCGAGTCACGCATAGTGACAGGTGATGAAACGTGGGTCCATCACTGGGATCCCGAGACCAAGCTCGAAAGCATGGCCTGGAAGCACAGGGGCTCTCCGACCCCCATCGAGTTGCGGACCTAACTCTCAGCCGGGAAGATCATGGCCACCATCTTCTGGGATTCTGAGGAAGTGTTGATGGTGGTCTATGCTCCTCGTGGAAGGACCATCACAGGCCAATATTACGCCAAGGAACTGGCTGGGTTGAAGAAGTGCATCCGTCAGTAGCGGCGTGGCAAGTTGACACGCGGTGTCCTGCTCCTCCACGACAATGCCCCTGTGCACAAGGCGAGAGTTGCACAAGCTGCCTTGCGCGAGTGTGGATTCGAGAAGCTCAACTATCCGCCCTACAGTACAGATCTGGCCACTAGCGACTACTTTTTATTCCGCCAGCTCAAGGCTGCACTGCGTGGACGCCGGTTTGGGGACGATAAAGATGTCCAGCTCGCCGTTCAGGAGTGGATTGAACAGCAGTCGGGAGATTTCTGGTTGTCGGGAATTCGAAGCCTCAGGGAAAAGTGGCGCAAGTGCATTGAAGTCGAGGGTAGTTATAATGAAAAATAATAAAGCACTTTGCCTCATATCTCGTTTCCTTATATCCGAATTGAAAAACTTATTGACCGCTCCTCGTTTTTTTTTACTTGTCTATTGCCACCGAACCATCATTAATTGGGAAAGAGAAAGGGGCAGGTACCCTGGTCCCTGGTAGCCTGAGAATACAGGATTGCAGGACGTTAGGGGGCATGGACTGTTGGATCCTCTTATCCTTTGCCCCCCTAAGGAGGTTGTTCTATCGAACCACTCCCACATGTAGAGGTTAATCTTGGGTCGCCTGCTTGCTATTTTGGCAGTCCCCTGTGAATGTTAACAGGGGACTGCTGCTGGAAAGGAGATTGAGTCGGCAAAGAGTGCCCCCAGATTAGGCGGTGAAGTGGAGCTCACTGCACTCGTAGACCTAGGAGAGAAATAAGCCTTCTCTCCGGTAGAAGAGGGTTGGAAGCGCCTTTGAGAACCACAGAAGGGGGACGGGAGAGCTCCTATTCTGATTTCTAGCTGCACGGGAGCGGCTCCGATGATAGTAAAGTTTTTTTACTTGTCCATAGCCAGTCAGGAACATTTTGCCACACCTGCCTGTGACGGCCAACACTGACCTCAACAAGGGAACGGCACTACTGGGTACGTTTGATTGGTAATGACCGCTATCACTAGGCGGGGTGGTATACGCTTTATCCTACACCCCTTTGGAAAACCCGGACCAAATCCTACACTTTGCGTGGTAGGCAGTTTGGGATGACCGATCCAGCTTGCTGACCGGCCTATGAGCTGTTATGGGCACCACGCCTAACATCCATTCCGTGATCCAAATGAGCGCCGGCTCGTGATCGGGGAGGTCCATGGGCAGGAGAAAAGGTGATTGTAAAGGGACGACGGAAAAGTTGGGGCACACCGAGGGAGATTTGGTACAGAAGACGGAAATTAGGATTAGCGAAAAAGGGAAGAGAGGCTAAGCTGGGGCCGAGGGGCACTAAGTCCTGTCAGCACGGGGGCCAGGAAAGCATATCGCCGTGTCCTTATGGGAGTGAGGTTTGGAAAATGTGAGGCAAGTGACCAGATGCGATTGAGGCGTTGTAGAGTGCTATGAGTGTTGTAAATATGTTTTCGGGTATGTGTTGGAGTATTGTGGTAGGTGGGCCAGAAGGGCCCGGGGCGCGTTTCGGGACTGATTTAATGTAATGTTTGTTTGTTTTATCGATGGTAATGGGAGTGCTTAGTGTGGTAGAGTTGTCAAACACTTCGATCAGTACCAGGGGCAATGGGGAGCAAGCTCTGCCACGTGGAACCAGCACCAGTCCTTGACTTTCTGGAAGTGTTCATGTGCGTGTAGCATGGGGATATTGTGCGTAGATGTTATCCTTGTGGGACTCGAGGTCATCAAAGATGTCGTAAGCTTCAGTAATGGTGCGTTGCTGTGATGTATGTTTGGGTGGGTTAGTACCTATCATCATCTTCACGGGGTGCCAGGAGAAGGATGAATTGGTACAGCGAGCATCATCCGCTAATCGGGTCACCCCGCACCACTCACGATTCCGATCCAGCTGCACGCATTGGAAGATGCCGACACGTAGGAGTGTAATGTTCTGTTTGCGTAGGCTTTGACCTTAGTGGTTGAGGTATATTGTCATGAGTCTTTGTGTATTTATGGAGAATGTGAGGCCTCTCTCTGTGAATGGCGATTATTTCTAGCACAGATGCGGCTGGTAATACAACATCCAGGTGTTTAGTTTGAGAGGAGAGTCAGAGTTGGGTTGAGTTTGGCGATTAGATGGGGTTTTGTTCCTCTAAACTTACAACCTATGGGAGAAGATAATTTTGAATGCCTTCTTTCATATTTCTCTATCTATATCGCCAGATCTCTTTAAACCAACGGGGGCACACACAAGAGAGACCTTTACACAGTCCAATAATATTTACTGTATGACGGCATAAACACTCATACTCCTCCTCCATCTACGACCCCACGACCGTGCGAGAAAGAATGGGGTGGCGGCGGCGGGAGAGTAGATCGCATGACTTACATACAAAAGAAAACCTCCACCGACAACGCTGGGAAAAGAAGCGAATAAGAAGCTCCCGTTCCAGCTCTTGAACTTGAGGTAGCCATTATGAGGGCACACAGTAATATCAAGGGGCTTCTTGCTCTTATATCAAAAGTAAGAAGACGAGAACAGGTCCTCAAAGGAGCATGCGATAAAACAGCAAAGGTGAATATGCCTCAAACTCAGTCTTATCCTGTAGATCAGGGTGCAATGAACATTGTTCTGTCAGCAACTCGACCTCTTCATCGGAAGCTACACTACTGGACAAATTAAACTTGAGCTGGAGTCAGCGAGAATGGGAGAAATTTGACGAAATGGTGAAATGCTACAACTTGGCACATGCCATCAAGATAAACTTCTCCTAAAGGAAATGGTGAAGAAAGCGAGAAATAATGCACTCTTGGCTTTTAACATGAGAATTCCACAGCTAAAATTGAAGAAGATGAGTTCCTACAAGTAAACGTATGTAGGAGACGTTATGCTCTCGAAGACCAAATCACGCAGGAGTGTCCCAATAAGACCTAGATATGATCCGAATGCAGGCAAGAAGGTTACCAGTGATCTCATTGAACCGGAAAGAACAACAAGACCCCCCCCCCCAAAAAAAAAATAGCGCTAACTGCGCAGGCCCCACAACGCTTTCGCGCTAGGGTACCCTTAAAATTCAGAGAAACCGCGAGAACCAAAAAGGAAACAATCAAGGAGACCCGATCAAGAAATCCAACTAGTCCAGAAATCTCAACAAAGAGACCAGAAAAATACGAGCTACCTACGACAGCCATGGGCAGACAACATCGGCTTGGGAGCGATGTCATATTTAATGTTTGCTCACTTAGAAATCATCCCAAGCCAGGTTGCTTTGCCTCAGAATATAACAACCTACTAAGAAAACGCCCACTATTGTTTAGGACCCCCTTCCTTCCCACACCACCACCTTCCTGCGGGATAATGTACATGGAAATACCGCGATCGAAACCAGAAGAAGCTCACGAAACAATTTACAAAACCGCCCAGAAAACAGAAGAGAAGGAAGAAGAAAAAGAAGCTCAAGGAGAAGGAAGAAGTAAAAAAATACCCCCACTCAAGCACCAGAAAAAGAAATAGGAAATCTCGGACTAAATAAATAAGTTAAGGATCTGTACGACGAAGGAGCATAAGTACCTGAAGACCCGGGACTTAGAAGAACTCCTCAGCAGCTTATGACAAGAATCATACAAGTGGCTCTATGTAACCTCTGACTACAAGGACCGCAGCTTCGCAGATGTAGAAGACACCTCATTCGAGGGAAAATCTTAATCCCGATGGAAAGATTCTTAATACACAGCCATTTAATAATATGACCAACAGCAACGAACCAGATCTTCCTGAGAAGTGAATTAAGGAACAAGAAATGAAGCATGCGGAAAAACAGACACTATTAAACGACTAAACAGAAGAAAAACGCTATAACTCCTGGTAGTACATGAGCACATTACACACAGACATACACAGAAGAAAATAACAACAAGAGAGGGGAGCCATCTCTCTTGGCGTCTATCTAACCAGATGCAAATCTAAAACTTTCTTCTAATTTCTCCAGTTTATTCCGACTTTCATCTTTCACTTATACTTACAGCACCACTTTCATCAAGCAAAGTAAAGAAATAAAAGAGTGGAAATGAATGATTGGAATGTCATGCATATTAAGAAATAAAAACGCGTGAAAAGCTAGAAAAATTATAGTAGTCTTAAAATCAAGAATGAAAAATATGGGACAACAAACCTCGTCAATTCGAAATGCCGGGACCATGGGGAAGGGGTGCATTTGAAGCCTACATACATGCACAAATTTGTATAAAGTACCGTGTCAAATATGAGAGAAATGGAGATCAGAGAAAGAGTAATAAGGAATAGTAGTAACCCAAAGAACATTGCTGACCATACTGTGGAGGTACTATTTTGGGAAGGCCCTAACTATAACATAAGAGAAAGTATAGCATAGATCAAGGCTCTTCCCGCCCACCTCTCAGAAAGCTGAATCATACCTGAATGTGCTGAAAAAAAGAACACATACAGGAATTTTTTCTAAAAAAGTTAAAACCTATCTAACTACTCAGATCTATTTTCTATACTAAGGTGGTACCATCAAGGTCAGGGTGTGGATTATCGTGTCAAGTCGAGATTTGAATTGTTCGACTGACGAACTGTTCACCACTTATGGCGGTAGACGGTTCCATATTCCGCAGATTTTGTACGAGAAGATGTTTTCTCAAATGCTAGCATGGAATTGCGGTAATTCCAGTTTGTAACCGTGGTTACGTGTAGCATTTGCGTTTAACGTGAACAGCCTCCTGTGATCTACGTTTTCAACTCCCCGCGTTATCTTAAAAGTTTCAATCAGCTGGCTTCTTAACCGGCGCGTCTCCAAGGAGAACTTTCCCAGTTCTCGTAGCCTATGCTGATAACTTTTATGTCTAAGGGAGGGGATCAGTTTGTGGCTCTAGCCTGTACCTTTTCCAGCCGTTCAATGTCATTTCTCAGGGTTGGGGACCAGAATTGTACGGCGTAATCAAGGTGTAACCGGACTAAAGAGTTGTGCAAGGCGAAAACAATCTACTTATTTCGGATGCGAAAATACCTCTTCATGTACCCCAGCATTCGCTGGGCCCTCTTTTCCACATGGAGGCACTGCCTGGAGAACTTTTGATCACTGCTGATTAGCACGCCTAAATTTTTCTCAAGGTCAGTAGTATCTAATTGTTTGCCTAGCAAGGAGTAGTTTTTCCGAGGGTTAGCATGGTCGATATGCATTACCTTGCACTTATCAAGTTTAAATGGCATCTGACCACTCGCCTATCTTGAGAAGGCTATTTCGCAGGCGTTCCAGTCCTTCTTGCGAGCTCACACTACATTCTAGCTTGCTATTGTCGGCGAACTTGGCTATCGATCATATTAGTTATTCGTCTATATCATTCATGTAGACGATGAGCATTAGAGGCCCAAGCACTGAGCCTAGGTACACCCCGCTACTAACTGGCGTCCATTGCGAGGCTATCCCGTTGATCTTTACTAGTTCCCTCCGTCTCGCGAGCCAGTTTTCTATCCATTCGGCTACCTTCCCTGTAATGCCAAGGGCGTGGACTTTATTTATCAACCTGTGGTGTGGTACCTTATTGAAGGTTTTTTGAAAGTCCAGGTATATAATATCCACAGCTCGACTACGGCCATACTCACTCAAAATACCGTGGATAAATTCTAGTAGATTAGTGAGACATGAACGTTTCTCGCGAAATCCGTGCTAGGAATTCAAGATCAGGTTGTGCGACTCTAAGTGCTGCACTATACGATCTGCGATTATTCCCTCAAGTAGTTTGCCTACGATGGATGTCAGACTAATAGGCCGGTATTTACCCGTGCATTCACGGTCCCCCTTCTTATAGATGGAAGTTACGTCTGCTATTCTCTAGTCTTCCGGTACCTATCCAGTTTCCAAAGATTTGTCGAAAATGGTGGTGAGGTGTGGAGCGCCATCTTCACTAACTTCTCGGAGGACTCTAGGAAGAAAGCCATCCGGACCTGGAGACTTATGGGGGTTAAGGTTTCCTAGCCTGGCTACTACTTCGTTTCTCTCTAACACTATTTTGCAAAGGTTTTCGCCCTCTTCAAGATGAACCCCCGGCCTTGGAACTGGACCGTCAGCTTCCCTCGTGAATATGGAGGCGAAGTAGCTGTTAAACACGTTGGCCATGTCTGGTTCTGACTTCCGTAACACGCCATTGACACCTTTCAGCGGTCTTATGCTTCGGTGAATCAGCTTGAGGCTATTGACATGCAGAAAGAATTCTTTTTAGGTTTCTTTACAGATGAAGGCCACCCAGACTTCCTCGCTGTGCTTAGCTCTGCGTACCAGTGCTTTAACTTGTCTACACTTTCCCCTGTATTGAAGAAGCCTTTCTTCATTACGGTTGGCTTTCCAGTTATTGTAGGCAGTTTTCCTGTTCCATATCACTGCGTCGATGCCTCGATTGAACCATCTCAGTTGGAGAGGCTTGTCGCTCCTCCCTCTGCTGGAGACGAACGCAGACTGTTGGGTCATAAAACTTTCTTTAATTCCAACTATTTGCCCGAGGCTCCTTCTCCTGTTGCGGGCCCAAGCCGAGCTATCGCACCCCCAAAACCCATAAAGTTCGTGCGTTGGAAGTCTAGTTTAAAGAGAGCGACGTGAGAGCGTCTCTCACATGAAATGTGGATGGAAAACGTGACTGTGCGTTGATCACTACCGCCCAGACACTCTCCCACGCTGAGTCCGGATACCATGTTGCCCTCGGTGGTAAACACCAAATCCAACATGTTCTCGCCCCTCGTTGGCTCCTCTACCCATTGTGTCAGGAAGTTATCCTGAGCGAACTCAATTAATCTTCTCCCTTCCGCATCGCCTATCCAGTTCTTCCAGTCAGTCCCACGGCAGTTAAAGTCACCAATAACCAAACTCGTGCGACTATTTATTAGGCCGGTGAGCCTTGCGCACAGGCTTGAGTCTAACTCTTCTGACTGTCTTTGTGGCCTGTAAACCACCACTACTCGATAAGAGGAGCTGGTTCAATCTATGTCTAGCCCTAAAATCTCGTGACCAGATCTCACATTGCATTCGACAGCGGGGAAACAGTTCCGGACGTATCCGAAAACCTCGCCGCCCTCTTGACAAGGTCGGTCACGGTAGAACATTGTATAACCGGGGATCGCCAACGCACCCTCGAAATCTCGCTTGTTAATATGGATCCACGTTTCTACGATCGCCACGATATCTATTTGGTTATCGGAAGCCAATACAGCCACAGGTTCGTCCCACTTGTTCCGTATCAACCTCGCGTTAAAAAATAAAACTTTTACGGAACGCTGGCTCGTTCGCACGCTCCCTCCGCTAACGCGTTTCCAGACGACTCGGATGGAGTGTTGTTCTCAGAAAGGAACGTATTACTATGGGCTTTCTCCGAGTTGCTTGGATCTTCTCCCCCTCCGCCTGGTTCTTCGTGACCGGCAGAGCTTTCATTACTCTCAGGTTGCGGTGTAGCAGGGCCTCTTGCAGTAGAATATCCCGCATTGACTTGCTCTCGTGGGTCCTCTTGAGTTTCTTGCTCAATGGTACCCGTCAAGTTCCCACTTGGCTCGTCCCGTACAACCTTCAACAACCATAAGGCATTCCTGTAAATTAACTCGGCCAGAAACCTTCTTCCTCGGTCGTTTGGGTGGACCCCGTCCTTCGTGTATAGGTCATCTTGTCCGAAGAACAAGTCGACCAGGTCTACAAACTTAACTCCTGCCAAGGCACAAAGGTGACCTGGACGTTCGTTAATGCCAAGAAGTTTGCTATTTGCGTGCGCTGTAGCAACCTTCCTGTGTAGCATCCCCATGAGCATAGCCTTGCTTGTCTTTGAGTGAAGATCCTCTGCAATCTTCATCGATGTCTGTACTATATGTTCCGTTAGCCCGACTCTACCTCCTCTAAGGAAAAGGTCGTTTCCACTGACCATTGAAGCAAGTATGGAGCTCCTGGTGAAATTCCCTACATTCCTAACTTCGTCTTGTAGCACCTCATTATCCCCTCCCTCCCGGAAGACATCGTACTTCCCATCTGTGGCAGTTCCCTCCACCCAGGTGGTACTGAAGGCCTCGCAGCTGCGAGTCTCCCGCCACTACGCATTGCGCGCCCGCGTCCGACATGACGGCAAAGCGATTGAGGGTTCTTAAGGGGTCCTCTGCGGCAGGAAAGATCGTTTCCTGCTTCTTCTTCTTCTTAGCACTTTTCTGTTTTCTTCTTATTTCCTGAAACTCTCCTTCATTCAAGCTCGCACCCCTAACCTCCAGTGAACCCTCCACTGCCGGTGCCGATGTGCTCGTCTCGGTTGATTAAATGTTACTCACTGGTGCTTCCATCGCAGCTACTACCTGCCTTTTCTTCATTCTTCTTCGTTTCTTTTTCTTCGAATAGGTCCAAAGATTTACTGCAGCAGCTTCAATGGGAGCATCTGCAACCCCAGTGTTATCATTCTCGATATTCTGTGGGTTCATTTGAGCTGCGCCCGACAAAAGAGTTCTCGCTGTCTCGAGGGTTGCCGTGGATCTAACCCCGTCAGCATAACTTGTCTCTGTTCTTCGACCCCCTCTTTTAGCCCTGCCCGGGTCTTTTCCGCGAGCTCCATTTCTGGATTGGGTGGTACTGCTCTCTTGCATCGTGTCTGAATTGGGCGGTACTGATCTCTTGCATCGTATCTGCGGCATTACTGTCTGCCACGACAGTTTCTCTAGTCTCGTTCCCATTCCCTGGAGGTAACCTAGAGATGACACGTCTCCTGAGTTCGTCAACTGCCTCTTGAAATAGCCTAACTGATTCCTCAGTTTAGTCAATTCCACAATGCAGTGTTCTTTGAATTGACCAAGTTGATTTGTCACGACGGCCAGTTCGCCGTGGTGATGTTCTTCCGCTTCCATCATCTTCCTCTCAATTACCAATTCTATGTCGCAGAACTTGCAGATGCCTTGACGAGTGATATTCTTAAAGTTTTTCTCTTTAAAATCTATACACAGACAAATGCCTCCGCACCTAGGACATTCAGTTTTTAATTGTTAGGCATCAGGAATTTTTCTCTATTTACCTTTGTGCTTTTGTCAGATGACTAAGCGCACGCTAATATATTCGATGCTTGTGACGACTAATATGAGAGCGAAAGGTTTACTGCTGGGTCTCGCGCTGACCGCATCCGCCTACCCCGCAGCTCTTTACAGCCCCTCCCTAGCAGGCATCTCCATTCGCCTGCTACACTAGCTGAAAGGGTTTTCATATAGGCTAGACGGTCCCAAACTTGGCACAGCTTACGGGCCACAGCCACAAGTGATTTCTCACTGGTTTCTCGCCAGGAGTGACAAGAGGAAGAAAGCCAAGGTCGGGGCCGTACTAGGCCCTACTGAGCGGCCAGACTCGTAGCCCAGTCATTCAAGGGATATCTTGCCATGACTAGTGATCTGGCCGGATACCTTTTAATTAGCCTGGCAGCCAACTAGGCGGGGAAGTTGTGACCAGTAACAGCCCAGCCTAAATCACTAAAGGACGGTCATAGGGGCTGGTCAGGCATTATGCGTTTGTGTGGGCTTTTCAGGGCATACTAACCTCACCACATTATTCCGTCCCAGTCTTTTACAACCTGTGAGCGTCAAATGGTGTTATTTATAGAGGTTCCAAAGCCTCTCTTCTGGTGCATGAGGTAGCCGCCAGGTCCTTAGTTGTTACTAGCAAAGAGATGATAGATAAGGATAGATAATATTTGTTAGTAGGGGTGATTCACATATACACACACTTATACACATACACAGATATACATAGAGACACGAAGCTCCCCCACCCCTTTTTTTAGATATTGAGATGGGTTGAGAAAATGTGGGGAAGTTAGAGGAGAGAGAACCAGAGAGGAGGACAAAGGAGAGAGAAATAGTTACAACACACACACACACACACACACATATATATATATATGTATAATATATATATATATATATATATATATATATATATATATATATATATATATATATATATATATATATATATATATATATATATATATATATACATATATAGAAACAGAGAGAAAAATAGAGGAGAGGGCTAAAGGGGGAATACAAAGAGACAGAGAAAAAACGGGAGCGAGAGAAAAGAGGGAGCGGGAGACAAGATAAAGAGATATAAGAGAGAGACAGTTAGACGGATACAGAAGAAGAGATAATAGAAAAAGGTCAAAAGACAGAAAAATAAGACAGAATAAAAAAAATAGGGAGCGGGCGAATAGAGAGACAGAAGAGAATGGAAAAAAGAGATATAGAGAGTCACAAAGAAACTAAGTACCCTAGTAGACTTTACGGTCCATTCAAAGAGGTTAAATTTGGCCTGACAGCTGAGCAGGGCTAGTTATTTAAAAGTGTCAATTGACCCCCTCGAGGAACACACGTACAACCGTTTATGTGCACAATCGGCGATTTTTCAAGACTTTGTCTAATCTCGACTTGAACTGTTCAACAGAATTGCTGCTGACAACTTCCACTGGAAGTGCATTCCAAGTACCACAGATGCTGTATGTGAAAAGTTCCCACACAGATCATGGTGGTAACGCTTCAGTTAAAGTTTGTAGTCGTGATTTCTGGTTCTGTCCTCGCTAAGCTTGAAAATAGCCCTGTAGTCCACATTAGAGAAGCCTTGAATTATTTTAAACACTTCGATAAGCTGACCACGCAGCCTCAGGGTCTCCAACGAGAACAAATCTAATTTCTGTAACCTATCTTCGTAACTTTTGTGTCTGATAGATGGAATCAGTTTGGTTGCCCTGGCTTGTACGCGTTCCAATCTCGCGATATCCTTTCGAAATGAAGGACTCCTAAATTTTACGACATACTCCAAGTGCGGCCGGGCAAGGAAGTTGTACAAATAGAGTACAATCTCCTTGTTCCGATATCCAAACTGTCGCTTTATGTAGCCTAATATCATTTAAGCTTTCTTATCCATCTCAATACACTGCTTCGATAACTTAAGGTTACTAGTGATAGTTACACCCAAGTCCTTCTCAGTATCAGTGCATTCAAGGGCAGTGCCCTTAAGGATATACTACGATTGGTAGCTTCGGTGGCCTATATGCATCACTTTGCATTTGTTTACGTTAAAAGGAATTTACCACGTGTCCGACCACTCCTAAGTCTCCCCAAGATCTTCTTGTAGGGGGGCAGTATTTCCTTTCATTGCAACGTTCATACCATGTTTGGTATCGTCGGCAAATTTAGAAATCTTCGCAACTATGTTGTTGACGTAGATGATGAATAGTAGTGGTCCCAGGACAGAACCTTGAGGAATACCGCTAATAACGGGCACCCACTTAGAAGCCTGTCCATTCAACACCACCTGTTGCCGTCTGCCGTGTAGCCAGTTGTCTATCCAACCTGCTACGTTTCCTTCTATGCATATTGCAAGCACTTTCAGGAGAAAGTGCGGCGGTGTGGTACCTTATCAAAGGCTTTCTGAAAGTCTAAGTAGATACCATCCACCGCCTTATCCCAATCGTGCTAACCGAAAACGAAGTGGAAGAATTCCACAAGATTCGCCAGGCATGACCCTTGCCTTCGGAAGCCGTGCTGGGAACCCCTCAATAGCAAGTTTTACTCTAAATATAACGTAATTTTGTCCACCATGATGCTTTCCATGTGTTTAACAACTATCGAAGTTAAACTAAAAGGGCAGTAGTTCGACGGTATGCTAGAGTCTTCTTTCTTGAAGATAGGAGTCACCTCCGCCTCACGCCAGTCTCTAGGAACGCATCCAATCCAGATTGACATGTTGAAGATTGTGCCCAGATGTTGTGACACTTCATCGCGCACTTCTTTCAACACTTAAGGTAGAAACCCTTCCGGGCCAGGAGATTTATTCGTCTTTAGATCAGTGATCTGTTTTTTTCTATTTCTCCTTGTGTGAAGTCTATTTCCTTCAGCTTTTCACCCAAGTAGCAATCTGTTAACTGGAAGATGGGACCACTCTCTTCAGTAAACACTGAAGAGAAGTAGTCGTTAAGGAGGTTAACATTTTCTGTATCTGAGTGCTTTAATACCCCCTCCTTATTCACTATAGGGACAATTGTGCGATGGATTGGTTTACGGCTATTTACATAACCAAAGAACTCCTTGGGTTTCTCCTTGTAGAGTCTCGCCACTCGGAGCTCATCGGCAAGCTTTGCCGCCCTTATGTTGGACTTCACCCTCCTAGCTAGCCTACGGTACTCGTCAAAGTCTCCAGAAATCTTTGACTGCTGGTACACCGTTCTCTTCTCCCTCAGCAGTTGACCGATTTCTCGATTGAACGACTTTGGTTGAACGGAAGACCGATGAAGGCTTTTCAAAGAGATGAAACGTGATTGAAAACTCATGAACGTAGTTTTGAATCCATTCCACGAATCTTCAAAATCCTCGCACACTTCTAGCCCCGCATCAGTCAGGCCAGCACCAAGACCTGCAAAGTCTGCTCTTTTCAAATCAAGTTTCCTCGATTTACTAGTTGCAGACTTTACCTTGGGGGCCTTGACTATAAATCTGACTAGTCGGTGATCACTGCCACCGAGCTCTTCGCCTACCAAGAGATCCTCAAAGATGTCATCCTCAGAGGTCAAAACCAAGTCGAGGGCATTATTGCCTCTCGTTAGCTCTCTCAGCCATTGAGTCAGGAACTCGTTGTTCGCGAACTCCAGTTCGTTAGCTCCAGGAGAGCGAATTTAGATAAAGAAAAGATAGATTGGGTAAAAGAAGAGATACATGTAACGGACGGAGAGGATGAGAAACATAGAGATAATGGATAGTTGGAGAAATGGAGTTATTTTAGGTAAAGAGAGAAAGAAGGGGTGTAACAGGAGAGGTTAAGAGGAGGAAATGGAGGAGAAAGAGAAAAAGAAGAGATTTGAGATAGAGGGAAAAACGGAGGATTATAGAAAAAAGAGAACTACAGAAACAAGGACCAGCAAAGACTCTAAGATCCGCTCAAGGCCAGTCCGCTTACAGAAGATGTTAACTAGCAAATTCTAACCTTAGTGTATCATGCTTTTTTTTACATGCTGTTTTTTGTTGTTTTTTTTTACCTATTTCAACTCTACGATACACACTTATTTACATGTGCACCCTTTGTATATATATTTTTAACATGATTTTTTAAAAATATTTCCATTCTACTGTACACACTTATCTACATGTGTATCATTTGACCTTTCTTTACATGCCTCTTCTAATTATTTCAATTCTACGGTACACACTTATCTACATGTGTACCCGTGACATGAAGGTTCAGCTATTCCTCAAATACACGAACAAGCTTCTTCTAACCAGAGAGGGGGAGGGGTTGATAGGACAGTACTTTTTTAACATATTAACTGACGTGCTTTCTACTACACGGTTGGGCAGGCTATTCCACGTTTGCGTGGTTTTAAACGTGAAGTAATTTTAGCTATAGTAGAGTTAAATCGCTTGTGCACTAATTTTAAACCATTTTGGCGTGTGCTGATCCTTTCGTCTATCTCGAACAATAGTCTGTAATCAATATTAGTAAATCCTTTTAAGATTTTGAAGACTTCGATCAATTGTCCTCGTAATCGTCTACTTTCAAGTGATAGTAAGTTTAATGAGCGGAGTCTATCTTCGTACGATTTGTTTCGGATTCCAGGACTAGTTTTGTAGCCCGACGTTGCACTATTCCTATATGCGCTATATCCTTGTTTAGGGAGGATGGACTAAGGGAATTAGATCTGTTCTCCCTGGAAACCCGTAGACTGCGTGGTCAGCTCATCGAGGTTTTCAAAATACTTCGAGGGTTCGACAATGTTGACTACCGGGATATTTTCACACTGAGTGAGAACAGAACGCGCAATCACGGCTTCAAACTTGAACTGAAGCGTTACAACCGCAATCTGTGTGGAAATTTTTTCACGTACAGTATCTGCGGTAAGTGGAACGCACTTCCAGTGGAAGTTGTCAACAGTGAATCTGTTGACCAGTTCATGTCAAGACTAAACAAAGTATTGAAAAGCGGCCGTTCAGGGACGCAAAACAATTGGGCAGCCAATGTGCCTGTTCGATTGCTAGTCTAAAGGTACCCTCTTTGAATGGACCGTAAGGTCTCCTAGGGTACTTCTTTTCCTTGTTACTCCTTGTTACCAAAATTGAACCGCGTATTCGAGGTGTGGGCGCACGAGTGGTTTGTATAGTGGCAGGATTATATCTTTCGATTTGAAAGTAAAATTCCGAGCAATATATCTTAGCATTGGACGGGTTGAAGTAAGAGAAATATGGAACGGAAGGAGAGAGCAAAAGAAACAGATAGAGGGAGGAAGAGGAGAGAATTTAAGGAGGGAGAAAAGAGGGAAATGATAGATAGAGGGAGAAAAGGAGTGTAATTAGATAAAGAAGAGAATAAAGGGATGAAATATGATAGAGAGAGACGGATAGAACAAATAGATAGAGAAGAGTAAGAGTTAGTAAGTGAAGAGACAAGGAAAGAAAGAAAAGAGAGAAAGAGACAGAGAGATGATAGATAGAGAGGGAGAAATGGGTGGGGCGGGAGAGAGAAAAAGAAGGAAAAAGAGAAAAATATAAAAGAAGAGAAAAATGATTAGAGACGGACAAGAGAAAGAACCTAGTAGTAGGACTTGGAGAAGATAGATAGATAGACATAATAAGAGAGAGAGAGAGAGAGAGAGAGAGAGAGAGGGATAAAGAGATGCGTATATAGAAATTGAACGGGAGAAAAAGGAAGAGAGAGACAAGATAGAAAGGACATGATGTGAAATAGCCCAGGGTTCTTAAAAAAATATAAAATAAAATAAATAAACTTAGCTCTAAGTTTGCTTGATTCATAAAACCAGTAAGGCCTGCTGTAAAGTTGAAATATGTCCTTGAATAATAAAATGTCTGGCTGTGATTATTAAATGAGCTCACTGTAATAAAACACTTCACCAATATAAGTAGTAACGAAAATTGAAGTGAATTTTTTTTAATGCAGCCGAGACACGACTAAAAATATTTCAGGAATATATTTAGAACAAAACTGAACCTAAATAGTGAATAATAAGGCCATTAGGAAAACGTAAGTCCACACATATAATAAAGAAAGAGAGAGAGAGAGAGAGAGAGAGAGAGAGAGAGAGAGAGAGAGAGAGAGAGAGAGAGAGAGAGAGAGAGAGAGAGAGAGAGAGCGCGAGAGAGAGTGTTACAAGGAAAGTAAGTACCTTAAAAGACCTTTCGGTCCATGCCGTGAAGGTACTTGTGAACTTCCTATCCTAATATATACACACAAAAATAACTATAAGCTGGAGACAAATGGACAGTAAAGTTGAAGGGTACCTGGTTCAGTTGAAATATTAAGCTCAACCAGGAATTTTGACAGTAATGTTTTTGAAGCCTATCCGATTAAAAAATAATATCAAAATTATCAGTAAACACATCAACATTGATATATAAAAAAATCATAGCGATACAGGTTCTTTACAGAATATTTATATTACGTTCTGATCTTTGCAATCTCTTCATTTCATTTTTATACACCTACGAGTATCTATATTGATTCTAGATTTTGTCGATCCTGAGAATCTTGTCATTATACTTATTTATATTTATATACATATTAATTAATCCCATTATATTTTGATTTAATAGGTCGATGGTTTAATTAGCGACTGATTTGGACTGTGTTGTGCCTTAAATCTCGATTCGGTCTGTTGATTTATTTTTTGGATTTTTCTACAGTCTTGTTCACCACAGAATCAGCGAAAGCTAAGTTGCTCTTTTTTTTCCGATTACTACTTAAGTTCTTTCTTTGTTTGAATAAGTGATGGAGTTCGGGGATGAAAGTGAGCATGAGTGTCGGAATGTATGCATTGGGTGTGGTATAGTTGGTGAGGGGTATACATGTGTTGTATGTGGGCTGCGTGAATGCATTGTAAATTTATAGGGGATGGGAATGCAGGATTTAGACAGGATATGTAGGCTGGAGAGGTTAATTGCTGAGCTCAGGAGGGAACTTAGTGTTAGGCCTAGGGCTGGGAATAGGTTAGGTGGTGAGGTAGGCCAGTTAGATGTTTCAGGTGAAGGTAGAGGGCCGGTGAAGGAGGTAGGATATCATAGTTCTAGGGATAGTGAAGTTAACCCCCTTAGATTAGTTAGAAATGGGCCTAGTGAGGATGGGGGACAGTGGAGAGTGGTTAGGAAACGTGTAGCTAGGGAGGCTTCTCCTGTTTTGTGAGAATAGGGTTGCCTCTGTTGAGGTAGTTAGCCAGTGAGTCAGAGGGACACAGAACCTATTAGCTTGACTAATAGATTCAGTGCCCTAAGAGAGAAAGTAACTGGAAGTGATATGACTGATGGGGGTGGGGGTGGAGGTAGAGTGACTAGTAGTTTGAATGAGAATAGGAGTGGGGATGAAGTTAGGTCTGTGGGGGTTAGGAATAGGAGTCTGATTGAATGGTTTGAGGGTGTGTTTGCCGGGTGCTGGAGTGAGAGATCTGTCTGATAGGTATGAGGAGCTGGTGTCTGGCTGTGCAAGGGATGCGGTTGTGATTACACATGTAGGAGTGAATGATGTGAAGAAAGTGGGTGCATGTGAGTTACGTGAGAGGTACAAGAGGTTGATTGAAAAGGTGAAAGAAAGTAGAATGAAAGGTGTTGTGACAGGTGGACAGGTGTGCTTCCAAGAATGGATGTTGGGGTAGAATGGATGTCTCGTGCGATTGGGCTGAATGATTATGTGAGGAGGATGTGTGAGATGGAATGTGTCATGTTTGTGGATGTGTGGGATAGGTTTGTTGGAATGAAAGAAATGTATGCGATGGATGGACTGCATTTGAGTAGGAGGGGAGGAGATGTGTTGTGGGAGGAGTATGATCGTGTTATTAGTTCTTTGCGGGCCGGAAACTAGATACTAATAGTGTTCAGGGAATTATGAGAGGAAATTATAGTACTGAAAGTAGAATGGACTTGGCAGATAACAGAAATAGGTTCCAAGGCGATAGAGCTGAGGTCATTCAGGTTTCAAGAGGTGCTTCAGGGATAGGGGGGTTAAATTGTTTCTATACAAATGATCGTAGTCTTAGAAACAAGAAGGATGAGCTATTTAGTTATATTAGCAATGAGAATATAGATATATTATGTGTTACTGAATCCTGGGTTAATGAAATAGAATTTAGTGATACTATAAGTGAATTTGATTTACAGGGCTATAATATGTACATTAGTCAAAGGACAGGTAGGATTGGTGGAGGAATGATTATCTATATAAAAAACAACATTGTTTCAAGTTTAAATACTTCAATAAAGCAGGATGGAGTTGAGTCACTTTGGATAGATATGAGGTTCAGTATAAATAGAATGGTGCATTTGGAGCTTTTTACAGGCCACCTTGGCAGATTGATGATATGGATGAACTACTGATAAAGGAAATAAGTAAGGGATGTGAAACAGATGCAGTTATTATTGGGGACTTCAACTTAAACTCTGTGGACTGGGAAAATATGATAGGTAGGGATAGAACAAGTGGCAGGTTCATAGAATGCTTTGAGGATAATTTTTTGAATCAATTTGTTAATGAGCCAACGAGGGGGAACAATATATTAGATTTAGTACTTTCCTAACAGTGATCATTTAGTTCAAGAATTTACTGTTGGGAAAGCATTGGGAAATAGTGAACATCAGATAGTTCGTTTTAACTTGGGAATTGAGAAGGGTAAAATAACCGAGAATGCTGTAAAAGTTCCAAATTTTCATAAGGGAGATTATAATAAAACTCCGAAGCTTGCTAAATTTTGTAGACTGGGATGTAGAATTCAGAGGGAAAAATGCTTATGGTATGTGGGATACTTTCAAGCATATAATAAATGTAGTCCAAGAACAATGTATCCCAATGAAGACCATTAGGAACAAAAGTAGGAAACCATTATGGTGGAATCAGGAGATAGCTAGAAAAATTTTAGACAAGAAAAGGGCTTATAAAAAATTCCTTGTAGAAAATAATATTCAAAATTTAAGTCATTATAGAATGGCTAAGAATGAGATAAATAAGATTATAAAGAAGAACAAAAGGGTGTCAGAAATTAAATTAGCTCAGGATAGCAACAAAGATCCTAGAAAGTTCTTTAGTTACTATAAAATTAATAACAAGTCTGGCAGAGTTAAAATAGGACCTATCAAATATGAAGGGGTTGTGAGAGAAAATGATGAGGAAATAGTTGAGGTAATAAATGGTCATTTTGCATCAGTATTTAAAAAGGAGAAACTAAATAGTCTTATGTATAGTACTCATGGGTCAGGGAAAGAGGTGTTTACTACCATTAGTGTGGATCGGAGGATGATAAAAGGACTAATAGGTGAGTTAGATACTACCAAGGCCTCTGGCCCTGATAATATTCATTCTAGGATACTTAAGGAAGGGGTAGAAAGTATCTCAATAGCTCTGGAGAAGATATATACTAGGTCACTGAAATATGGAGAAATACCCGATGATTTGAAGAGAGCGAATGTAGTCCCCATTTTCAAGAAGGGTAGTAAAGAGGATCCAAATAACTTTAGACCGGTTAGCCTAACTCCTGTAGTCTGTAAAATTCTTGAGGAAATAGTTAAAAAAGGGATTTGCCAACATCTAGAGAGGGAGGGGTTAATCAGCGATGCTCAGCATGGGTTTAGATCAGGTAGATCACGTTTGACTAATTTACTAGACTTTCTGGAGTTTGTAACAGATCAAGTAGATAAGGGAGAGAATGTAGATATAATTTACTTAGATTTTAGTAAAGCATTTGATAAGGTACCACATAGGAGACTAGTTCATAAATTAAAAATGATTGGGATATGTGGGGGTGTTTCAAATTGGATAGCTGAGTGGCTGAAAGACAGGAAGCAAAGGGTAGTGCTAAATTGTGTAAACTCAGAGTGGAGGGATGTTATCAGTTGGGTTCCTCGGGGATCAGTTCTCGGTCCATTATTATTTGTCATCTATATAAACGATCTTGGGGAGGCAGTTAATAATATAGTGTCAATTTTTGCGGATGATACCAATTTAGCAGCTGTAGTTAAAGATATTGATGATAATTTTAAAGTGCAGGGGGATTTAAATAAATTGTTATCCTGGAAACATAAGTGGCAAATGACTTTAACATGGGAAAAGATAATAGAGAATTTAACTATGAAATGGATGGGCATTGGCTCAGCTCAGTAGAGGATGAGAAAGATCTAAGAGTAGTAATAGATAAGTCATTAAGGTTTTCTAAGCAGTGTATTGAAGCAAGAAATAGGGAAAATAGAGTGCTGGGTTTCATTAAGAGAAATGTAAGTTACAAAAGTAAGAAGGTTATTCTTAAACTCTATAACTCTTATGTTAGGCCACATCTAGAGTACTGTATTGTAAGGGAATGGTCACTCCCCCTCCCCCCGTTCACTCGTGATGCAGTCCCAAGGCGGTGGTTACCGCAAGGACATCCGCCCCAGGCATCGGCGGGTCAGTGTTTAACCACAGTGTGGCACAACTCGGTGCCATGTAAGACCCTAAAGGTCAAAAAGGTAAGATCTTCCCCAGGAGAGTGAGATCCAGTTTCACGTCGAACAAGAAATTGGAGACGGGTTTCTCCCAATCTCGATGGCTAACGAGGAGCCGATGTTTGACTTCGTGGGAAAGACCGTTTGGAAAAAGAGCTCTCCTGGGGCCGTCCTCAAGCCCCTCCCCCCCCTTACCACTCCCCCAGTGGGGTGACGAGGTATAAATGAGGAACTCTGAGGAAAATCGAGGTAGTATACGTCAGTCTCTAGATGACGAAGTCCTCGGATCCACAACCGAGCTACCGAGACTGGAGAGGTAGTGTACTTGGCTCGCCAGACCAAGAAGTACCCTGCAAGAGAGGCAGGGCTACCTACCTTAAAGGGCTAAGAAAAAAGCTCATCCTTGAGCTAAGTCCCTGGTTATCAAACCAAACGATAAGTGAACTTTGGTAAGTTCGACTTACTCTCGCCAGAGAGACTCCTCATATCCTGGTGCACCTTAAACACCAGGGGTATTCCTCGTCCTTGAGGAATTAAGAAGAAGAAGGAAAAGGCTCCCCCTCGAGCCCGTTATTCGGTGGCCACACCAAACTTTAAGTAACTTATTCTCGCCAGAGAAACCCCCCTCCGTTATCCTCGCCAGTAAAGAAGACCCTCCCCGAGTTCAGTCCTCGTCCTTAAGAAAATTAGTAACGAAGGAGAAAAGCTCCTCCTCGAGCTCGTTAATCGGTGATCACACCTCACTCCAAGTTAACTTGAAGTAAGAACCAAGTTCGACTCACTCTCGCCAGAGAGACCACGACTGCCTGGGTGTTGCATAGAGCACCGTATTGGTTCTCGTCCTTGAAGAACCCTTCCCCCCTGGAAGAACGTGTGGACCCCCCAGCTGCTACCCTCGCCAAGACTACCGTGGAATTCCGCCCATCTACACACGTCAAGAGTAAATATTTCTGAGGCCCTCTAAACTCCACGAGTCCGTAAGCCTAATTTTTATATTATTGTTGTGTAGAGAAAACGTGAACTTAATTTTGTGGGTAAACTAATTTAATTAATTCTTGTTTATAATAATATTTAGAGTATTGCTGTAGCTAATGTATAAAGGTTGTGTATTCAATGGTTAAAGATAAAATATAAGTTTATTTTGTGAATTAGTGGGCGTTTCTTTTATATCCTTACGTGTTTGGTAACGGCTCTATTCTTTAAGATATTCCGATATCAAAGTATATTAGACAGCTCTTAGCACTCTTAGAGATAGAACAAAAAGGAGGGGAATTCTACGACACTAAATAAAAGTGGTGTCAGGTAAGTAGGGTTCTTATCAGAAAGAATTCTACGACATAATTAAAGTGGTGTCAGGTGTGGGGTTGTTATTAGAAAGAACCCAGCAGTGTCTAATTAAGAAAGAGCCAACACGTAAAGGAATATCAGGAGAAAGAGAATAATTGACGATAGGAAAATTGGTAGAGTTAGGGGTGGTAACAATATAAAGGTAATTGGCAGGTCAAGTGGTAAATTTGTTGTCGGGAGTGGTATTTCAATCAGCATAGTAGTGGGATTAAGGGTAAGTTATGCTGAGCGCTACCTGGTGAGTGGTGGCATAATTATCTGAAAATACAGAAAGGAAAAATCGACGGACCAACACGAAATGGA
Source organism: Ceratothoa steindachneri (assembly GCA_963969495.1). Lineage (NCBI taxonomy): Eukaryota > Metazoa > Arthropoda > Malacostraca > Isopoda > Cymothoidae > Ceratothoa > Ceratothoa steindachneri. Next base: position 805,901 of record OZ018325.1, on the reverse strand, counting down.
TCCGGTCGAAAGATTTTACCAACAAGCCAAAATTCTGGGATTTGAAGGCAAGGATATGGATGCCTACATCCTTGAAGAATTGAGAATACAAAGAGAAGAAGAAGAAGAAATAATAGAGTTTGATAGAAAAAGGGAAAATATAGAAATAAGGATGAACCGGAAAAGTGAAGAATCCCGAATACAGTGGAATTTAGAAACAGAGGAAAGAAGAATGCTGAGAGGAGGTAAAACAAGCGAAAAAATAATACTGTTGAAAAGAGAAGCACAGCAATTCAGAATAAGGATAGAAATGGAAGATGAAGAAAGAAGACTAAAGATAAACCTGGAAGATGAAGAAAGAAGAACTCGACGGGAAAACGAAATAGCGAAAGCAGAACAAGAAGCCGAGGAAAGGAGAATGAAGAGGGAAAAAGAGTCGAACTAGAGGAGAGTAAAGATTTACAAAGAAATAGATGAAAGAAGAATACAGAGGGAAAAAGAACGTGTTTAAGCGGAAAGAGAAGAGAGAGAAGAAAAGGAAAGATTGCTCGCACTCGAAAGAGCACCCATCGAGAATCTCATAGAGGCCGAGGAAGTTGGAGCCCGGCCTGGACCTAAGAAAGGACCATCGAGGGAAACCCAGCCAAATGGGGTAACGATGGAAGAAGTAGGAAGTAGGGATAAGGTACCAGCAGGAGTACCTAAAGGAAACCCTACGAGGAGAACCCAGCCAAATGGGGTTATCAGGGAAGAAGAAGAAGGTAGAGTAGAGGTACGAGCAGGTGTACCTGAGGAACTACCTACTAAGAGAATCGGGTCAAATGAGTTGACAAGGAAGGAGGAAAGAGGTGCTATTGCGATACACCCAGGTAAGACTAATCAAAGGGTAGACGCGGATGAGCATCCCCTACCCCTAGTAGTCTCCTCCCCGAACGGAACGTCCACGGAATTACCGCTAAATCGCCAAGTCGTATTGAGCGCCAAGCCCATTAACGACCTAGCAGGGAAAAGTTTTCTCGATCCCCAAAGATCGAACCCAGACACGATCTTCCCGTGTACATGGTTAGAGGAGAGCTATGGGACCTACGCTCTCATCAATTATGCCCCGCTACAACAGGCCGCTCTAGCCATAATGTTCAGTTTAAAGGTAGTCAAGTACCATAAGAAGGGTAATTCGAGTAGGTTGAAATACCGCTACCATTTAGTAACATACTGGGGTAGACTCAATAACCCGAATGGCCGACTCAGGCGCGGTAAAATAATGGTCACAGAGCACCATTTTAGGATCAGCTACATCAAAGGAGCCGATAATGTACAGCTGCTCTATAGGTGGAGACGAAAAACCATGGAGGGTTATTTCAGTACCTAATGAGCGTGAAACCATGTTTTCATTTGTTGTTCGTGTTAATATTTATCGGTAGGATTTCAGTTCTCAAAAACTTAGAAAGGTAAGGAAGTAGCTTGTTTTTTTGTTTTTTTTTGTGGGTAATCGATGAATTAAGGTTTTTTCAATTTTCTATGTAAAATTGTATTGCGAGTAGGTCTAGCTCGACACATTGCCTGTGTAAACGCGCGCGTGGGCGCTCATATGTAAGGAAACTTGATGTAAGAGAGGGCTCAAAGAAATACAACTTTGCTAAGCTCGACTAGGTTGAGTAAGTTGTTTTGAGTTCCCGGGGGCATCCCCCTCTCCCCATTAAGTTCTTCAGTGGGAGGTGTGTAAGGGAATGGTCACTCCCCCTCCCCCCGTTCACTCGTGATGCAGTCCCAAGGCGGTGGTTACCGCAAGGACATCCGCCCCAGGCATCGGCGGGTCAGTGTTTAACCACAGTGTGGCACAACTCGGTGCCATGTAAGACCCTAAAGGTCAAAAAGGTAAGATCTCCCCCAGGAGAGTGAGATCCAGTTTCACGTCGAACAAGAAATTGGAGACGGGTTTCTCCCAATCTCGATGGCTAACGAGGAGCCGATGTTTGACTTCGTGGGAAAGACCGTTTGGAAAAAGAGCTCTCCTGGGGCCGTCCTCCAGCCCCTCAACCCCCCTTACCACTCCCCCAGTGGGGTGACGAGGTATAAATGAGGAACTCTGAGGAAAATCGAGGTAGTATACGTCAGTCTCTAGATGACGAAGTCCTCGGATCCACAACCGAGTACCGAGACTGGAGAGGTAGTGTACTTGGCTCGCCAGACCAAGAAGTACCCTGCAAGAGAGGCAGGGCTACCTACCTTAAGGGGCTAAGAAAAAAGCTCATCCTTGAGCTAAGTCCCTGGTTATCAAACCAAACGATAAGTGAACTTTGGTAAGTTCGACTTACTCTCGCCAGAGAGACTCCTCATATCCTGGTGCACCTTAAACACCAGGGGTATTCCTCGTCCTTGAGGAATTAAGAAGAAGAAGGAAAAGGCTCCCCCTCGAGCCCGTTATTCGGTGGCCACACCAAACTTTAAGTAACTTATTCTCGCCAGAGAAACCCCCCTCCGTTATCCTCGCCAGTAAAGAAGACCCTCCCCGAGTTCAGTCCTCGTTCTTAAGAAAATTAGTAACGAAGGAGAAAAGCTCCTCCTCGAGCTCGTTAATCGGTGATCACACCTCACTCCAAGTTAACTTGAAGTAAGAACCAAGTTCGACTCACTCTCGCCAGAGAGACCACGACTGCCTGGGTGTTGCATAGAGCACCGTATTGGTTCTCGTCCTTGAAGAACCCTTCCCCCCGGGAAGAACGTGTGGACCCCCCAGCTGCTACCCTCGCCAAGACGACCGTGGAATTCCGCCCATCTACACGCGTCAAGAGTAAATATTTCTGAGGCCCTTTAAACTCCACGAGTCCGTAAGCCTAATTTTTATATTATTGTTGTGTAGAGAAAACGTGAACTTAATTTTGTGGGTAAACTAATTTAATTAATTCTTGTTTATAATAATATTTAGAGTATTGCTGTAGCTAATGTATAAAGGTTGTGTATTCAATGGTTAAAGATAAAATATAAGTTTATTTTGTGAATTAGTGGGCGTTTCTTTTATATCCTTAAGTGTTTGGTAACGGCTCTATTCTTTAAGATATTCCAATATCAAAGTATATTAGACAGCTCTTAGCACTCTTAGAGATATAACAAAAAGGACGGGAATTCTACGACACTAAATAAAAGTGGTGTCAGGTAAGTAGGGTTCTTATCAGAAAGAATTCTACGACATGTATACAGGCATGGTCCCCACATTTTAGACACGTTATTAACCTTCTCGAGTCAGTGCAACGGAGGGCAACAAAGATTATTCCTTCCCTGAGGCACCTTGAATATATAGATAGACTGAGGGTATTAAATATGTTCTCGTTCGAATGGAGGTGTGTGAGAGGGGATATGATTGAGCTCTTTAAAATTTTTTCTGAGATAGATAAATTGGATGTTAGCAAGTTTTTTGAGTTAGATGATGGAAATCGGACTAGAGGTTACCACTTGAAAATTCAAAGGCAAGGGTGTAAGTTGGATTTAAGGAAATATTTTTTCACCAATAGAGTGGTGGACCTCTGGAACAAATTGCCGTGGAGGGTAGTAGGTAGTCCAAATTTAAATGTATTTAAGAGTAGGTTGGATGAGTTTATGGGGAGGGAAGGTTGTGATGGTTGCTAAGTTTTATAGACCCTTCAATCTTTATAGACCCATCAACATGGACAAAAGGAATCTATTTCAATTGGTTCAGACCACAACGTACAAGTAATACTACAGCTTACAATGGAGAGTAAATTAAGTGTAGTTAGTTACCACTGCAGGGGTCGGCGAACAAATGAAATTGGTTTAAATTAGATATTAAATAATTTTGATATAGTTTTACTACAGGAGACATGGATATCAAAAACGGAATGTAAAGAGATTAATACACTTTTTTTAAAATCATAGGGGTGTAGTAAACGATGATAGTAACTGTTTATTAGTAGGTAGGAAAAATAAAAAAGAAGGAGTAGCAATAATATGGAATTCAAAATTAGAACATTATATAAGTGGATTAACTTTTGATTATGATTGGGTTGTTGGTATTAAAATAGTGCTTAACTGTCAAGTAATGTATATTTTTAATGTATACCTACCATGTGAGTCAGTAGAAAATAAGGAATTATATATAGATAGACTATATAAGTTAGGTACTTTGTTAGAAGAGGTAGATAGTACATGTTATTGTGTATATGGCGATTTCAATAGTAACATATTAGGTAATGACTCAGAGTTTTCTAAACCCTTAAATTTCTTTTGTGAAGCCTATAAACTTAAATGGTCAAGCAGACTAAGCCTGCTGAGAGACACTTTCACATATGTCAGTGACGCATGAGGTTCAAAATCTTGGTTGGACCACTGCATTTCATCTGAGGATGGTCATAAATTAATTTCAGATATGTATGTATTATATGATTCTTTTGAGTCTGATCATCTTCTATTTGTGTCAAAATTGACTCTTAATCTAATACCTAAAGTCTCAACAAAATTTCTTTTGAGAACTTAGCTAACTATAATAGGATATTTGGGGATGAGGTGCCACAAAATAAAAAAGATGAATACACTGACATGAGTGGGGTGTTCCTCGAGAATGTGGAAATTCTAAACCGAGGCCTTTAGTTGTAAAAATTTGAACTGTAGAAATAATGAACATATGGAAAAAGTCACTTCTTTCTATAATAACATAATTTTTGCACTCTCTGAGACATCAAAAATTGTATTTGAGAGTGCATCAGATAAAAATAAGAAGTACAATCGGCCTGGTTGGAATGACCACTGTCAGGAATTGTATGAGAAATCCAGAGAGGCTTATGCTCTGTGGTTAGAAGTAAGCAAACCTAGGAGTGGTCCAATTTTCCATCTGAAAAATTCCACAAAAGCCAGATTTAAAGGGGCACTTAAATTTCTTAAATTAAATAAAGAAAATCTAAAAAGGAATCCTTAGCCCGCAAGCTCTTTAATATGAAAGTAGATAAAAGAGAATTTGGGAAAGAAATTAAAGTGCATAACAACAAAAAATTAAGTCCACCTGATGAAATTGAAGGTAATTCAGGAGCTGAAAATATTTGTAACATGTGGAAAACACACTATCGGGAACTGTTTAATTGTTTGCAAGATAGTTCACTATCCTTAGACAACAATTATGCAGTCTCTGATAACTATAAAAAGGTTTTAGTATCATGCAAAGAGGTGGCAACCATGATAAGAAAACTTCATGTAAATAAAAGTTGTGGATTGGATGGAATTCAAGCTGAACATATTAAATTTAGCAGTGCAAAAATTATTCCATTATTAGCTATGTGTCTCACTGGATGTCTCGTACACGGAGTCTTACCTGAAAGCATGTTGTCTGTTGTGTTAATACCTATTATTAAAAACAAAAGTCAAAGTATAACTATAAAATCCAATTATAGGCCAATTGCGTTAGCTAGTATCTGTAGTAAAATTTTAGAAGAATCATATTTAGTAGAATAGAATCATTTATCTTAAAAACGGACAACCAGTTTGGATTTAAGAAAAATCATGGTACAGATACATGTATTTACTCATTAAAAGAAATGATATTGAAATATAATAGTCTTAATAGCAATATATATTCCTGTTTTTTAGATGCGTCAAAGGCTTTTGACAGAGTAAATCACAGAGTTCTAATAGATAAGTTAAGTAAATTTAAGGTTCCATCATATATTATAAGAATAATTAGTTACTGGTATGCTACTCAAAAAATGTGTGTAGGATGGTCAAATACCATATCTGACTTCTTTACCATAAGTAATGGTGTTCGACAGGGAGGAATTCTTTTTCCTTACCTATTCTGTATGTATATAAATGATTTATCCATAAAATTAGGCAAAATTAAAGTAGGTTGTATAATAGGTAATGCAAAAACGAATCATTTTATTTATGCAGAATACATTGCACTAATTGCACCATCTGCAAGTGGTCTAAATAAATTAATTAACGTTTGTAATGATTTTGGGATAAAAAATGATATCAAATTTAATAGTTCTAAAAGTGCGGTGCTAGTTTTTAAGTCTAAATTTCTTAAATGTTGTAAATATGATAGTTTTAAGCTAGGTAATGATACAATTCCAATAGTGAGCAATATAAAGTATTTAGGGCATATAATTAGTGATGATCTCAAAGACACATTAGATATAGAACGCCAGCGTAACAAGCTGTATAGACAAAGTAACATGATTAAAAGACATTTCGGACATTGTACTGAAAGTGTAAAAATTAAACTGTTTAGGTCTTATTGTGAGTCAGTTTACGCAGCTCATCTATGGTGGAATTATGCAAACGCTACCCATAGTAGATTTATTGTTGCCTATAACAATTGTCTCAGAATTCTGTGTGGTAAACCTAAGTATTGTAGTGCTAGTCCGATGTATGTATGTAGAAATATACCTTCGCTTAAAGAAGTAATCAGAAAACTTGTAATTGGTTTTTTTAATAGGTTAGAAAGCAGCTCAAATAAAATTGTGTCTGGTATTTTTCCCTCAGACTGTAGGTATCTTTCTGAAATTGCTACTCACATGATAAATATTACCCATTGCATTAATCCGGCAATATTAAATATTAGTAGATTGACAGTTCATGTAAATGGGTGAATAAGTATTAACAGTAAGATAGTGGTATACTTCAAAATTGTAATGTTTTTTTTATGGATCACCGAAATCCGCAATAAAGTTGTTTGTTTGTTTGTTTGTTAATATTGTTTGTATATGTCTATAGCTGCATGATTTAGTTCTTGACCATCCTTGATTGGTGATACCCTTTTTTCTGGACGCAATCCTCTGGATGTAGTTTTCCTGGGAGTTTGGGTGCCTTAAAAAAGAGGCCATTTGACTAGGATGACCCATGATGAGCCCTTGTGGCTTTAGTCATCTGTTATATTATATTGTGGGGGACTTTGATTTTGTCTTCCCCTGGTGATGGTGCTTTTTGTGGGTGGGTTTTGACGGAGGCGGCTGACCTTTGATAGGCCCCTGTGGCTTTTGTCATCCGTAAAATTATGTTATGTTATGTTATGTTATGATTGTGTCTAGTTTTTTCTTAAAAGTATCTATAGTTTTGGTAGATATTACATCTCTTGGCAGCTTATTCCAAAAGTTAACAATTTTATATGAAAAGATGTTACCAGTCAATTTTTTTCTAAAACACAACGGTACTAGCTTCATCCCGTTGTCCCTTGTCTCATTGTCAATATCTTCAAGGTCTCTATTAGTTGGCCTCGCATTCTCCGCGTTTCCAGGCTGAAGAGATTTAGGCTTTTCAATCTTGTGTCATAGTTATGTTTTCTTAACGAGGGTATCAATTTTGTTGCTCTTGCTTGTACTTTCTCAAGCCTCTCAATAACCTTCTTAAATATGGGGACCAGAATTGTGCACAATATTCCAAATATGGGCGAACTAATGTATTATATAAATTTAGCACGATAGTTTCGTTTCTGCATTTAAATTGTCGCTTTATGTATCCGAGGATTTTGGAAGTTTATTTCTGCTTCTATATATATACTCCTAAATCTTTCTCAACTTTTGTTTCTGTTATTTTCGAGCTAAATAATATGTATATAGCCTGTGGATATCTGCATCCAATATGCATTACCTTACTTTATCTAGGTTTATAGACAGTTTACATTCGTTTGACCATTCTTCTATACGATTAATATCTTTCTGGAGATCATCTGCATCTACTTTACTAACTATCCCTTTCCCAAGTTTTGCGTCATATGCAAATTTTACTATTTTTGACATGAGACCTATGCCCAGATCGTTAATATAAATTATGAATAACAAGGGGCCCAACACAGAAGAACCCTGAGGAACACCACTCGACACTTTTGTCAAATCAGAGGCAAACCCATTGATTACTACTCTCTGGTATCTATTCGTAAGCTGATCTTCAATCCAGTCTCCTAATTTTCCTTTAATTCCCAGTCCTCTAAGTTTTGCCATCAGTAATTTGTGAGGGACTTTATCGAAAGCTTTTTGAAAATCTTGGTATATAATATCAGTCGATTTTTCGTCCACATATTGCTCAAATACATATTAAAAGAAGTCCAGCAAATTCGTTAGTCAAGATTTATTACTTCTGAATCCATGTTCAGAATCTCTAAGCAATCCTTTTGATTCCAAACGAAGTACAATTTTCTTGGAAATTAATGATTCTAGAAGTTTTCCAACCACTGAAGTTAAACTAATCGGTCTGTAATTTTGAACTTGTTCTCTTCAACACCTTTTTTAAAGATGGATGTTATATTCGCATATTTCCCGTCATTGGGGACAATTCCAGTCTAATGATTTATTAAAAATATTTGCGAGATGCCTGCTAACAACATCCTTAACTTCTTTTATGACTCTGGGATAAAACATATCAGGTCCAGGTGATTTGTTCGCGTGCATTTTATTAATCAAAGTACTAACATCTTCGACAGTTACAGCTAGCATATTCTAATGAGTCATTGCCTTTATATGTAATGTTTAGTTCTGGTATATGATTGATTTATTCATTAGTAAAAACAGTCATAATTATTGAATTTTAAACTACCATCACTATCACTCAGTGGTCCAATATTGTTCTTTATTGCTTTTCTATTGTTTACTAAGGTATAGAATTCTTTTGGGTTACTTTACAATTTTGTGCCACTCTTATTTCTTCTTCTCTTTTGGCTTTTTTATTTTTTCATTATATTTCTCGCCTTAGATTATCATATTGTTCTGTCTATGTTGGGTTGGCCTGCTTTTTAGCATTCTATACTTCTTTTTCATATTCTTTATCATGTTTTTTATTTCTTTGGTTAACCATGTAAGATCTTGACTAGTAGAAGATTTTTTACTTTTAATGAGGACATATTTTGATTATTTTTCCATAAAAATACTCTTAAAAGATATCCACGCATTTTTTACTTCTTCCTCATTTGTATCATATCCTAACAAGGTTACTTTCATAGCTTCATAATTACCTTTGTTAAAATCAAGTCTGTGTTTATTGTTTATTCTATAAGGTCCAATATGTCGTTATCTCTTGTTGGTTTACTGACCAACTGTGTTAAAAAATTATTAATAAACTTTAGAAGTAACTGCCCTTCTTGGTCCGCTTGTTTTGTTAACCAATTTATTTTGCTGCAATTAAAGTCTCCCATGAATACAACTAGTTTCTTATCGATTTGTTTGTTAATAAATCCTAGAGTTTTATTGAACATCTTGTAGCCATCTAGTTCAAATTCACCCCTTAAATCTCTCGAGTTCAAATTTATCCATGATTCTGTAATTGAAATTATGTCGTACTTCTCAGACCGCTACCATAGTTCTGAATTCTAACAATTTGTTTCTAATTGAACGTGCATTTATAAGAATCGCTCTTATGGGTTTGTTGGACTCCCTGTAGGAGATTCGTTTCCCGATACCGGGATTGCTACATTAGATGAGGTTGTTTTATTTTTACAAATATTGCTTTTAAGAGAAAAGAAAGAGAGAGAGAGAGAGAGAGAGAGAGAGAGAGAGAGAGAGAGAGAGAGAGAGAGAGAGAGAGAGAGAGAGAGAGAGAGAGAGAGAGAGAGAGTGTTACAAGGAAGTAAGTACTTCAAGAGACCGTTGGGTACATTTCAATGGAAGTACCTATATTTTTATCCTAAATTCTAACTATATACAATACTACAGATAAGGAATACGATAGTAAAGATGAAATCTCTCCCCATCCACCTCTCCCACCCGTTTCCAAACTTGGAAAAGTGAAAATATATACCTGGTAGTGTTGGAAAATACACACATCCAGAAAATTTTAAACGGAAAGCAGGAACATATTAATATATACAAAAACAAAAATCTGATTTATCGTAATAATCTTATTTTAGAACATGCTATTTTTTCTTTTTCTTTTTGTTCACATGCAATTTTTTTTGTCGCTTGTTATCTATTAGATCTTTATACTCGTTCCATTCTTATTTTAAAAACCTTCTACCCTCTTATTGCACATACAAAGCTTTTTGTCAGATATTTTGAAAAATAATTATTCATATACATACTCGTATCTAGGATTATTTGTATTAGTAATACATGACAGAAACGTATTTACATTTTATATAGATGCAAGACATAAAATGTCTTGTCACTTTTTATCTAAAATTTACCATTATTTTGTCCAGTCTAGTTTAAAACTGTGAACTGAACTACTGGACACCACTTCTTCAAGCAACTGGTTCCAGAATTTTACAATTTTATAGGAAAAAAAGTTCCCACATAAATTTGTTCGAAAATATTTCGGAACGATTTTCATGCTATTATTTCTTGTATAATTTGTGTTATGTTCAAACCAAGTAGAATAGTCTACATTATCTATTCCTTCCATTATTTTGAATACTTCTTATTAATTGAATTCTCAAACCTCTTGTTTCTAGTGTGAATAAATTTAATCTTTTCTCATAGTTATAATTTCGTAATTCTGGTATCAATTTTGTGGCTCTAGCTTGTACTTTTTCTAATCTCTCAATATCCTTTCTTAAGTATGGTGACCAGACCTGAGCGCAGTATTCTAATTGTGGTATTACCAATGCATTGTAAATATTTAAAATTGTAGCTTTATTTTTAAAACTAAATATATCCAAGAAGCTTTATTGCTTTCTTTTCCACTTCGATACACTGCTGAGAAAACTTGAGATCATTTGATATATAGACTCCAAGATCTTTTTCATTTTCAGTTACGGTAATATTTCGATCAAAAATTTTATATTCTGCTCTTGAGTTTTTATAACCTACATGCATTACTTTGCACTTGTCTAGATTTAGGGGCAGTTCCCATTTTGTGGACCACTGTACTATTTTATCAATATCCTTTTAAAATTCTAAAACATCCTCCTCAGTTACTATTCCTTTTCCTAACTTGCAATCATCTGCGAATTTAGAAATTTTTGACAGCAGGTCATCATCTACATCATTAACATATATAATGAAAAGCAAAGGTCCAAACACTGAACCTTGTGGAACTCTACTACTCACCGGAGTCCATTCTGACTCTTGCTTACGATCAGTGAGCCAATTTTTAATCCATTTTGCTACTTCTCCTTCTATTCCTAAGGTTCTTACTTTAGACACAAATTTCTTATGCGGTACTTTACCGAATGCCTTTTGAAAATCTAAATACAGAATATCGGCTGATCTGGTACTGTCATATTCTCTATTAACAAAGTGGAAGAAATCTAAAAAATTTGTGAGGCATGACCTATGTTTTCTAAATCCGTGCTGTGAATCATTTAATAATTTATTCTTTTCTAAATGTTCAAGTATTTTTTCTGCAATACAAGTTTCGAGGAGTTTTCCAACTATTGAAGTTAAACTTATTGGGCGATAATTACTAGCTAGGTCTTTACAACCTCTTTTAAATATCGGCGTTACATTTGTTAGCTTCCAATCTTGAGGAACAATTAAACTCTCTAACGTTAAATTAAAAATATCGTTAGGTGTTCAGCCACTTGATCTTTGATTTCTTTCAGAACTCTTGAAAATATTTTATCTGGTCCAGGGAATTTATATTTAGTAAAATCATTACATCTAATAGATTCAAGTGGTTTTCAAGATAGAGAGAGAGAGAGTTACAAGGAGTTACAAGGAAAGAGAGTACCCTAGGAGACCTTACGGTCCATTCAAAGAGGGTACCTTTGGATTAGCAATCGAGCAGGCACATGGCTGCTCAATTGTTTTGCGTCCCTAAACGGCCACTTTTCAAGACTTTGTCTAGTCTTGACTTGAACTGGTCAACAGATTCACTGTTGACAACTTCCACTGGAAGTGCGTTCCACTTACCGCAGATACTGTACGTGAAAAAATTTCCACACATATTGCGGTTGTAACGCTTCAGTTCAAGTTTGAAGCCGTGATTGCGCTTTCTGTTCTCACTCAGTGTGAAAATATCCCGGTAGTCAACATTGTCGAACCCTCGAAATATTTTGAAAACTTCGATGAGCTGACCACGCAGTCTACGGGTTTCCAGAGAGAACAGATTTAATTCCCTTAGTCTATCCTCATAACTTTTATGTCGGATAAAGTGAATCAGTTTGGTTGCCCTGGCTTGTACGCGTTCCAACCTTGCAATGTCCTTTAACTATTTCAACTCACGGTACACACTTATCTGCAATTGTATTCTTTGTATATATATTTTTTACATGATTTCTTAAAATATTTTTATTCTACTGTAGACACTTAACTATATGTGTATCATATGACCTTTCTTTACATGTCTTTTCTAATTATTTCAATTCTACGGTACACACTTATCTACATGTGTACCCTTGACTCGCACCTCAGCTATACCTCAAATACACGAACACGCTTCTTCGAACCAGGGAGAAAGGGGTTGATAGGACAGTACTCTCTTCTCACGCATGCTTCGCCTGCTAATGATAAAAATAATATACTTATAGGACAGAAAAAGAAATAAAGGGGGGGGGGGTAGGATGGAAAGAACCCGCGATCGGCTTCTTTTTGAAGTAATTGCAGCGAGCCTAATTGTAACAACGAGAGGTTCCTCAAGATGGCGTGAAGCTCTGAATTCACTCCCAGCACCGCTGTATAGATAAAGTAAAATTACCCTTCCGGCGGGCCCGTATAAATAGTTAAGCGTTGGCCTGCTAATGATGGAAATAATATACTTATAGGACAGACAGAACAGAAAAAGAAAGACGGAGGGGGGGGGGGGTAGGACGGAAAGAACCCGCGATCGGCTTCTTTTTGAAGTAACTGCAGCGAGCCTAATTGTAACAACGAGAGGTTCCCCAAGATGGTGTGAAGCTCTGAATTCACTCCCGGCACCGCTGTATAGATAAAGTAAAATCCCCTTTCGGCGGGCCCGTATAAATAATTAAGCGTTAGCCTGGGTAAGATTAGTATTTTGCCAAAGAGGACGCCGGAAAAAAATTCTTTCTCTCTGCCTCCCTTACACTAAGAGCCTGACGACAAGAAAATTAAATAAGAAGAAATAAGAACTAGGAACGAGGACACTCCCACACTGCTGTATTCGCCTCAGCTTCTCCGCGGCGAAAATATTCCCTCGATCCCTTCTCTCGAGGCTAGCAGTGGTTGTTAGAAGACAGGTTGTATTCTCCTTCATAACTTTAAGCAGGTCGAGTACTAATCGGCTAAGTGCGAACCAAACCGTGCCGTTGAAAAGCAATCGAGCTCGACGCTCATACCCTCCACCCCCAAGCCTTTCTTTCGGGTACAAATATCCTCGGGCGGCAGATCCACCTGGAATGGTAGTTTTCCTTTTCTTGGTTATGTATGTTTGTGTGTACGTTCCTACGGCTCCCGCCTGAAGCTGACTTGTGTAAACCTTTTGCCCATTTAGTTCTTTTGTATTTCTATGTTATATCCATTATTTTATATTTGTTTGTACAGTAGTAAATATTATTTTGTTTCATCCAGTTTGATATCCAGAACCTCCTAGTTAGTTGATTTAATTGGGCCAAAGAAAATAGTCACTCTTACTCGATTTAGTGTAATCTACGTTTAAAGTGCATTATTCAGGGCAAGGCCTAATCGCAGAAGTGTCCTGTGGGCTTGCCACGTTCCCTTTCGAGTCAATGAAGCAAGCGGAGGTCAGGAATTGTAACCTGACCTACGATATGCAGTTATTCAAAAGCTACAAACTTGCGATCCCTTTCTATGGCTAGCCATTTCCGAAGGGACTTAAACTTCGTAGTTTTGATGGCAATTTCTACCAACTCGCTACTGTTTCACCTCGGAGGTCCAAATTCTAGACCTCAAAGGACGGAAGTTTAGGAGTCGCAACCATTTGTTGTTCTCCTGTTGTTACCTTCTTTTAATCCTTCTTTTTGGTCTCAATTTTCCTATCCATTTCCTTATTAACTATATAATAGGTCTTGTCATGATGATGCCCTCGTTGGTTGCTGTCAAGATGGGATCTTATAATTCACTCCCACACCCTCACAAAAGTAGTGTAAAATAAACATAGTATCCCAAACCATATTTAATAAATGTTGCAAATTTTCTTCCTGAAAAGAATTCATATTAAATATATCGAAAATTGAAACTCTCGTAGATATTTCATGAGCAAATTTATTTAGAAATTTAGAGCAAGAAATAAATTTAATTATGGCTAAAATTTTATTTATTGATATTCGATTGATTTCCTTAAACGTAAGTACATCAAATCTCTTTAGAGATTATTCAATGTAGATTGAGGTTTCAGTGGCCACTTTTAGTGAAGAATATTTACCATCCTGGTCGTGATGCTGTTTTAGGGGACTTTTACAGCCTTCTTCAGTATTGCCTAGAGGTGTTTTTTGATGAAGGAGGAGGGGTCATGTAATAGGAATCACAGCCCAAAGACAACAACTGATCCGTCATGGTTACACTGTGACATGGAGCGCCTTGTCAAGTATTTGGAGTTCCAAACTCCAACCCCTACCTTAATTTATCCATCATTATGTTTGATTGCAAGTTGTATTTGGTTTACATCAACCTTTTAAGTGGATAATTCCCAAACTTATATTCGAGTATAATTTTAATTAATATCTGAGCTGTTGAGTGCGATTGCTAATGGTGTGGTTTCTTTTGAACTCTCTGTGCCTTTAAATAAAGTTTCTTCCCGAAGAATCTACGAATAACATAAGGAACTTTGAGCATGGACCATTGACTGCTAGAGTAGCACTTTTATTCTGAAGGTGCTAGAGACCTCAAGGAGAGGATGTCAAATCCCCAGAAACACCCAAGTATAAAAAATCCTCGTCAAATCTTTAACGTTAGATACCAGTATATGTTCTCATGGTGAAAAAATGGACACCACTTACTTCATTGAAGAGGATCATATAAGGAAAAGACCACAAACAAAAAATTTTAATGTTGCTTAACCATATTTACCGAAGTGACCCTGTGCGAAAAATATCGCCTCCCGGAGCAGACGAGTCTCTAATGTTATTCTTTATGGGTGGATCCTCGAAGGCTGCCCACCTTAGGTAAACCAAGTATACTACAGTTCCTTTTACCTACAAAACTGACTGCAACGAATTGAATGCGAGGGAGGATATAAGGTCTTGAGGGAAGATATCATCTATATCATTCTGATTGACACCTATAGATTATGATAAAATGAGTATAGAGTAGCTCTTATGGGGAACCTTATCAAGTTGCTGAAGTTCAGGAGAAGGAAAAAACACTTGTCTGAATTCGATCTCGAGAGAAATTTTCTTTAATGGAATAAGATCAATATTTCTGCCGATGAGGAAAGTAGTAGCCAGGATATCTCCGAAGAAGGCCATGAAACGAGCAGAGAGGACAAAGAAAATGAAGAAACGATAATCGATAAAGACCAAATTCCGGACTATAATGTAACCATTATTCCACCCAAAATATTGAAGAAGTTTAAATTAAGTTACGAAGATTACGTGGTTCGAATCAAAGTTGGACGCTTAAAACCAAGATCCTTCATTCCAATCAGGACGTAAGTGATGATCAGCTACAACGGCAATTCCCAATCGACCGAGGAGAATTTAGGCTCAAGTTCCGACTTTGAGAGGGTGATTACTTTCGAGGTGTTGACAACGGAGAGATAACTCGTCTCACAAATAATTACCTTCTCTGTATTTAATGACGGCTAACGCGTGGGTATCTTTGAGGATTGTTTATGGCGATTCCTAGAACAAGGACATTTCCCCAGCAAATCACCATCAATGATCAAAGAAAAGAATTTAGTCCTCATGATTCCTGATGTTGCAGAGGTGTCTTGCTATCTGAAATTCTCTTTTGCTTTAGGCAAGAGATTGCTGATGATGGAGTAATTGAGCGATCCGTTTGAAAGTGAAATCTTTGATAGAGAAGACGACCTCTTTGTCTGTAAAAGTATCAAAGAATTACCTTCACTTCAAATTGAGGTATGTGTGTTGAAAATAGAGCATCTACCAGATATGGATTATGATTTTTTCTGTCGAAAGAAGGTAGAACGTGTGGATCCGTACGTCAACGTGTTTGTAGCAGACATTACACAGACAAACAAAACCTACAAAGCTAATAATTGTCGAAATCCCACATTCAACCACAAACTGATAGTTATCTGCAAGTATCCTTGCCTGGGTGATCACATATTTGTTGATGTGAACGATGATGACACTGCCAGAAGAGACGATCTAATCACAACGGCTTCTTTGCCACTCCTCTAGCTGTCTCCGCCTTTCGAGGGACATCCTGCCTCAAGCATTAACTTTGGTCCCTCCTGGGTCCCCCTGTATGGAGACGTCCGAGAAATTAGACAGAGATCCACTCACCCTGACTCAAAGAGTTTGCATTTGGCTGTTAAAGATGCTACAGGATGTGCTTTCAGAGGTAGGATGCTTCTCTACATTCGGTCTTCCTTTTATTACTAGTCCGGAGTTGGCATTGTAGAATTATATCCAGAAGAGATTCAAGCTGTTTACCTTAGTTCGGCGGAGAAGAGAATGTTTTCTGTCCGATTGCTCCTGCATGATGCTGTCCTGGACGCCTCACTTCTGAATAAAGAACTCACATTAGAAATTAGTGTAGGCATGAAAAATTATGCTATGCCTTGGTCAATATAAGAATGTAATGACATCTTAGAAGAACAAACATTGTATTAGTGGCCTTCCTGCTCTAAAGACCTCTTTAGAGTAGTAGGTCAATTGACTAAGATGGCTATGAGAACACCTATTCTTACGTTAGAATTCACTGCTCCTAATACAGCCTGGCGGTTGAAAATCGTGAATTATTTTTCAAAGATTCGCCAAAAGTTCATTGCTGGATTAAACCAGATTACAATTGAGTTTTGTGTAAAAGAAAAGTCACTTGCCACAAGAAACAAATTTGTAGAAAATGCTAAAAACCTTTGCCACGATTTGAATAAAGATTTGAAGAAAGTAAAACAACTTTTGATGAATATGAAACAGTACTCAAAGTAGATGAATACCCAGGACAGATTATTGCTTAGAGCCAGATATAAAATTGTCGATGATACCACTCATAGGATTGAAAACCTTTTAGAGTATTTACAAGGAGAGAATCGACAACAAAGGAAGTCGTATCAAGTGAATGAAACCCATGCCCTAACCGACTTCAACATAATGATGCCCTCAATCAGAACTCAAATCACTTCCATTTAAACTAAAGAAATTAACTACTAGTTTGAATCAATTGGGGAAGTCTTAAATTGCCAACTGCTTCAAGAAGTACCTCAAAATGAATTCCCGGATTTGTTTATATGGATTTTGAGTGATCAAAAAAGACGACTTCGTGAGTCCTTTCAACGCATTCCCATTTCGGATATCCTGTGGGATGAAAGCGCCATTTATCGGGGGAAATACTGCAACGTGATAAACACATTCGAACTCAAATAGAAAGAAGGAATTCGTAAAGGAGTTTACCCAGGGTTCGTTACGATTTAGGCGTGGTGTGGTTTGAATGAAGAAGTTCACCACTTTAATGTGGTTCATCCCGACTAATTCCTGTTTACTGTCACCAATGAGAAACGTGAACAGAGCAAAGAAACTTAATCGAATAAGTTTCCAAATTCCATCTCCGGAAGTTAACCTGACCCTGAAGCCATGGACTTAACGTCCGACAGAGTGCGTGTGTTGTACGCGAGGAAAGTTCTTGCCCCGAGTAAATTATTGAGTGAGAAGAAGAAATTTATATATGTCAAAGAGGTTTATTAAAGGTAGTATCAAAGTGGGATCAAAGAAGGAATTTAAAACCCAGCCTTCAGTAAGAAACATTACAAATTAAAAAGGTTGACCGATCATCTAAGGAAGGACAAACGGAAAGCTACATACAGGACTGAATTTACAGGTTATAAATACTAGAGAAAGAAACACTCAAACCAAGTAGCATTAAATATATATTGAAACTTTTTAAAAAAACATCTAAATAATTATCTTTCCATACAAAGAAGCTCTTTAAAAATAACCTCGGGACAGAACAAGGCAGACGTCAATAGTAGTATTGTAGGTGAAGAGTGGAGTGCACACAAAACTCAGCCTCCTATGTGCGTATCCAGATACGTACACACGCACATTGACTCGCACTCAAGTCTCCTCTTCCCCGCCAGCATTGGGTTTTTTAAAAAGTCTAGCTTGATATAATGATTTATTTTACTTTTAAACATAAATATGCATATATTTTCTCCAGATTAAGAAATTGAAAATAAATATTTAATTTATACTACCCAGGTTACATAATATATATATATATATATATATATATATATATATATATATATATATATATATATATATATATATATATATATATATATATACAATTTGTCAATACGATACACAATTAATTTTATTGAGTCTACAGGATCATTTTTTTTCTTTACATTCTATTAAAAGTATTTTTTACAACGATTTTTTCGTTTATTTGATCATTATATAAATCAAATTAATCAAAAGATGGATATGATTTACCGTTTGTCATCCGCTGAATGAAATAGACACAAAACAAGCCACATTTGTTGGAAAAGTAACTTTGAACTCTGAATGGATTGACGAAAATAATTTTATTCACTTTTACTAAGTTTTTACGAATCTAAACATCATTCTGGAACCCTAGATATAGGCTGTCAAAATAATAAAAACGTTTTTTGTTTTTTGTTAACAAATAAAGCGATCCAATGCGAACCAGGTCTATGGCTGCTGTCCAGATTAATTATATAAGCTGCTGGCAGTTTTAATAGTAAACATAGATCAGTGTCTCTCTCAAAACAGCCATGAAAAACTCGTTTTGTAGTTTCATCTCGATACAATAGTTCTTCTATTTCTAATGCATTCATTTTATTAAGAATAAACTAATACGTTCCTAGACTTATCTATCTCAATAACAGACTGAAACTCTGCATATATAACAAGTGAGACCGGTTATATTAATGGAGATTTAAATTGTAACTGTACTGATAATGTTCCCTGTTGTATAGGATTGTAGCATTCTCCAAGACAAGTAGTACTCTTGTCCTGATTTAGGTTAATACAATAAATATTTTTACTTTTTATAAATTGTTCATACCTAAGTCCAATACTCTGACCACCTCCAATACACCCTATACCGTTATATAACGAGTAAAAAGCTCTTGAGGCAACTCGATCTGTATCGTCCGAATAGTCTAATTCAAATGGTCTTTCAACTTCATTCCTATTTATATAGATAGTGATGCGATTCACATTATAAGGTTTAAATTCAAACGGTGATGCATCAAAACTATCAGAAAATGCAGAATGATCAACCATTCTTATAACCATGCGTGTCGGTATTCGCCCCATGAAGATATTATCCACCCTCTTCATTGATATTCCACTCACAATTATAAAATTTTGCATGCGAACTTGTGTGATAGAGTACATAACGTTTGATTTAGGCAACCTATTTTCCATCTCTAGATAAGCTGATGCTGAAAGACGGACTTTTCTAATGTAAATAAAACTCTCTAATAATTCGATTTTAGCTTCTATACCAGTCTGGCTTCTAAATAGTGGAAATGAATGTGGTGATCTGGATAACTTTATCTTTATTGAGACTCCATTAATTAACAGCTTATGTTGTGAAAAGAAATCAGCGTGTAGTTTTTCATATAAATTAATTAGTTTTTTCCTGAGATCTGCTATATTTCTTCTCTATACTTTCTTTACTAGAGTAATATCCTGCAGTGGAAAGAAAAGTAGATTTTTCATCTTCAGTATAGTTCAACAGGGTCTCTAAATATGCACGATAGGGGCAATTATTTCCAATCGAATTTACCGATGTTTCATTTAAATAAATATCAACATTGCTGAACAAAGTGTGAAGAATATTATTTTCCGGAAAAACATTCTTCCCATCTAGAAGTTGGCTTCCATTTGACTTCACAATTCTTGCTATAATATAAAGATAAACCTCACTAGGGTCTACATAATACTGTCCGTTACCAGATACATAATATTCAACCGGTGTGAGGTCGGAAGAGATATTGCTGAGGGGAGAGTAAGATTGATAATTGCTTTCAACGATTGAAGTTTGGGTTGGTGGAACAGAAAACAAATCGAGTTCTGTCTTTGAACGGATATCACTTGTTGGATGAAGAGCATTTATTTTACACGTGTAAGGTTTACACCCGTTGATATCTTTATGAGAACATCTATGAAATGTCTCATGGTTTATATTATGAGAAAAAAAAAATCCCCTACCTCATCATCATCATCTATTTTCAACTTTCTTCTATTCTTCAACTTCTGATTTATCCATTTCCCTTATTTATTACACCTATTTTTTTCTGATTTCCTCTCATTATCCCTCTCAGATTTTAACTTTCTTCTAATATACTGTCAAGTATCTTTAGTGTTATTATTTTTTACCCTTCCAAGCTGGTCTCTAAGAACTTGTTTCGCACTCTTTCCATGCACAATATCCTGAACAGTATCGAAACCGGCTGAAATAGCTTTCTTTCTTAGATAACGAGTACCACTCTTTATATATGGTGCTGCATTTCTGAATAGGGAAGAGAATAGGGATCCAAGACCATGTTTCCTCTGGAATCTTAACCATTTAAACACGCATGGTCCATTCAACATTTTAAATTATCGTTTAATGTTTAGTCTTAATGTGTATTTTTATCATCAAATAACCAACAAAGAATGGGAATCTTTCCCCTTCGACCGTTCTTATATAAATATAAATTGATCTCAAGTCCCCAGAGCCTAGATTCAGATAGTGTGGATTGTCAAATGTTATACTGAATGAACCATCATTGAAAGGAAGATGAATAATTCTCATCAGCCTCGACTGTGTCCCGCCTACTAACTGATAGTCTACAAGGTTAGAGTAAATGTAACATGATCTCGGATGAGAGAGAAGAGCAGTAAAATCTATATTGAACGCTATACAATGATTTAATTTGAGGATATCATCTCTGAAAGATATTTTCATTATCGTGGAAATTTATTTTGACAGATGAATTAATAGATTTTCTTTCCTTTTCACATTAAGCAATGAACCTGAAGTGAGCATTAACATATAATTAGTAGGCATTTTCCGTTGCTTTCTGTCAGATTGAAACATTAAATCTTGAGATGATAGTTTCGGTTTTATTTTCAGATTCATTTTCTCTCTGAGTGTTTTTCATTTTTGTAATATCCAGCGTCTATCCATATCTCATCATATGCATAGTCAATTTCTTTTATTTTTGTTACCTTTCCTCTTGCCAATATAGTATTTGATGCATAGTTGTTTACTTTCATGATTTTCCGATAGACTGTGAATGCGTGTGTAGACTTTGTAACATTATAGATATTCCCTGCAAATTGAAACTCACAAATACCTACTTCATACTGCCTGTGGTTTGTTATTATGGATTTGTGCAACTCGATACTATAGTCAGACATGGTATTTTCAGGGTAAAACATCCAGGGAGGATGAAGAAGGAAGGGTGACATAAAAACTCTCTGGCTCCATCTTAACAACTGATATAAAACCTTCCACATCTCCCACCTTTATTTAATTTTATGAATGTATTTGCTCAAGATTTTAGGGTGATATCACATGCCTTGATATATGAGTTAAACAATTCTGGGTTTCCTCACCATTTCACTAAATATAGCTTGTTTTTTCCATGCCCTCTCGCTTCAACTATCCTCTCCACTACATATTTCTTACGGGAGTCAAATTTTACTTTCTGAATTTCTTCTTCATAAACCCCACCTTCAATATGTTCTCCATTTAAGTCTTCAATATAATACAAGGCTAATACATTTGAAATTTTATATATCTTGTAGATTTCCTCACTCCACCCTATTTCGTACCCTTTTTTAAATTTACTGGAAATGCGTGAGATTCGAACATAATCACCGATCTTATATAGAAACCTCTTTTTTTACTTTCAGCTCTCTACTTCGGGTATAACTTTGAACGGTGTTCTCCTAATCATTCTATGTCCAGAATTATTATAAGACTTTGCAAAATCATCTAATACGTCGATGTATTTCCAGGTATTATTAAAAGTAAAGTATCTGGAAAGTCTTTATTTATTGTTCTTTGTACACGCTCTACAAGACTAGCTTTGTTTAGAGAGTGAACATGATAAATGCCGATATTAAATTCGCTTAATAAACTCTCCTCCATCATCAGAACATATATAACCTGGAATCCATCCGGATTCTTCCATAAGATTTCTTACAGCCTTTGAGACTACCTGGTCCGTCTTCTGCTTCAAAGGAATTAACCAGAGATATCTAGAATATACGTCAATTACAAAGAGTATGTATCCTACACCATAATTAAAACTTTCATATTTGGACATCACAGTTAAATCTAGTTGCCAGATCTCGTTAGAGCCTTGCGCTTTTACGTGTTTGGTCTGGAATCTTTTTCGAACGGGTTTATATAATGTATAGCTATCCAAACCCGAGAGAAAGCTTTCCACATCAGATCTTTTGGCGATATTTTTTACAGATTGTTGTAGTCGATTTACCCCACCAAAAGATGTTGGTAGACTCGGGAATGTATATAAGCGTAACAATCGACGGTTCATTTCTAACTGAATATCTGACTAGCTTACACTCTTATATAACTATTGAATGAAAAGACATCTTATCTTAAAATCCAATTTTATTTTACATCTAGATTAAAAAACATAATTTCAATTAGAATTTCATGGATGTTCGCAACCTTATTACTTTGTATACATTTACTGATTCTCGGAATCAAAAGAGCTGGATCAATCGAATCGGAAAATCGGTATTCGATATGTAACGGGTAAAAATGATCAATGTTTATTTTTAATCAAACCTTATATTTTTTAAAATGAATATCAGGTTTTTTATATGATCCAGTATTTGAATAAACATATTTGTTAAAGAATTGTGCTCTGGTAAAATATTATTTCTATCTTGGGTAAACTTAAACTTTCTTCTTGCAAGTCTTGATGACGCAGACTGGTGACACTCCACTTTCTGGACTTTCACGGTGAGACTGGTTGATAAATAGATATTCTATTAAATTTTCTTTACACGTAATGGTGACGTAGTCGTAAAGATCCGTGAGGGCAAATTCTTTCACAAGTTCGATACTGTTCCCCCTCTGGTTGAGAAAACAGTGGAACTCATCAAACGAGATATTTTTTTATATACTCAACTTCTGTGATGGTGGGTTTAAGTTTTCGCCCTTCATCAAGTCCATCGTTGAATGTAAGATAACAGATATCAACCGCATTCTGTAAGCATTTCATTTGACGAAAACTTTGATGAAACTTGTTTTCAAATTTTAGAAAAGTGTTGACTTCATACTCATTGTACAGCGCATTTTTAAATCGTGTAGGAATGAACTCTTCAGCCCTTTTCCAGTAAATAAAGAAATGGATACTTGGAAATAGACTGTTCGGGTTGGCCTTCACTACACATTTCAACTGCTTTACACTGTAGTCCTTTACCAAACGATCAACATAGGGCAAATTTTCCTGTTTTAACCTGTGTATTGCAGCAAACACAAGCCAAAACTCATCTTCACTAAGGAATAGTTTATTGTTATAGCGGATTCTTCCATAGGTATTTTCAAAGATCACTCTAATATAACCGAATTTTGTTCTAGTAATCTTCAAAAGGCTAAATATATTAATTTTATATTCTTGTTGTATAATTTGCTTCACCTGGAATCGAGACATAGCTTCTTACGCGTGAGTATTCGTGTGAAATTGGACAGACAGTGAGACAAAAGCCATTAGGATAAGGTTTCTTTGACGCGGTTTGAATTTTCAGGTTTTTTCTTGTATTAACATAACAGTGGAGTTGCCACTTAGTCTTTTACAATTATTTGATTAGACCGTCTAGTTGCCATTTCCATCAGGGAAATTGATTAATAATTCAACCAGGTCCCTATTTTGGGTTGTTGGTGATAGTGAGAAATACGACGTGTGTTTGCGCAAACCCTTGAGGTTGAAGTGGAAGAAGTTAACGCATGAGTAATATTTTCTAATTCTTTCCGGCGTTGTAAATTTTATATAATAGATTTCGGGAAATTGGAAGATATTAACTTTGCTCTTACTTCTTCCCAGAAGAGGGTGGTGGTCTTTTCCACTTTCTAGTTAAATCATTAAGGAGGTCGATAATGTTAGATTGTGGGAGTCTTTTACCGTCGATTGTAATCACCCCATAATTATCCCAACTGAATCCTTCTGTATTTTTTAATGTCTGATAAATTAACCTACTCCTTTCACAAACATTGGGCTCCAGTGTTCCTAGTACTTCATCTGCATATTCGTTTATTTGATCCCTATCATTCTGGTTGAGATTAGCGGGAGGTGAGTTTACAACCTTATCATACTGTTTTAAATAATGTTCCAACGTGTTCTGATAAAGTATAATACGTTTATCTGGTGGTATGTGTGAATTATTGAGTATAGTAGTCAATTCTCTCTCCAAAGATAAAAGTCTTTCTTGAGATGGCATTAAGTTTGAGGGTAGCTCTCTCTTTTTCTGGATAAACAATAATTTTTTTCATCTTAGAAGGTTGGAGAGAAGAGGTGTTAGAACAGAGAATAAGATTGGTAGAAACGATCCTCCACGCTGATTTATTATTTTTTCTTTAGACGTATATGACCTGGCTTCCAAGCTAACATACGTATCAATCGTTTGAATCGTGATTTCTTTTGTTTCTGTGATGCTGTCATCGGAACATTACCTTTGATTAGATTAAGACACATTTCACATGCACATTTAACAAAACCACTATCCATGCTTCCTATGATTGATTTTTTCTTCTTTTTAAGACGTGTAGGGAACGCATAGAAGAGATACGCATATGTTTTCATTTTATGATTCATTCTAAAAGATATACGTTTTCGATTTCGTTTGGAAATATACCCATCCGTAAGGTAAATCGTACAGTGTTTCTCGGACTGAAGTTGCAGAGCAAGTAACCATAAGGTTTTGAGACTGATTCTTTATATATCTCCATGAGGCATTATTTGTCTAGCAAATATATTTATCTGGGAGATGTCTCTCCTCTGGTTAAATAAAACTAAATTGTGACAATTTAAAGGTATATCGCGCATATAATAATTTTTCTAAAATAGATTTTGAGCCACTAGGAATATGGAGATATTCTTATGGTGGGAGGTAACTGTAAATATCTCTGTGTCGTAGAATTGCTCATAGTCTGGTCCAATAATTATTCTAGTCCTTGATCTGGACACACCGCTTTTGTTTAAATCGATGGTATTGACCCTATGACTCAATCTACGATCATATATATATATATATATATATATATATATATATATATATATATATATAGGTAGGCTTTAATTCCTACTCAACGTGCGAAAGCTGGTTAGAGGCGGGTTGTGGCGTAGCCAGGATTCTCACTATAAAAGTCCCAATTGTTACTGGGGGCAGGTTTGTGATTGTTGAATTCTAAGAGTGCAAAATACAGGTTGAATAAATTAGCCGAAGGGAGTCTTAATTAAAGTCTTGCCAATGGTACTTCAAAAAGGAGGAGCCACAAATAAACACACGTACAGAAAATAAACTTTACTTTACACATATACTAATTAACAATAGTTAAACGGGCAAAATTAAGGATTGAATATTAAACACTGACGTTAAGCGTCTAGATTTATAATGACGTAATGGGAGTATCAATCACGGTTAATTAAATAGGTAAATAAAGGAATAGAGGGACACTGGGTTTACAGATTACCATCAATTGTGATGGATTGGAGAGACGACTACTTAGGGCCAGATGGGGTGGTTCGGGTGGCGTTAACACGTGTTGTCGGAGAGAGGGGGGATAAGACGACGGGTTCGGGGCTGCTGGCTGCAGTTCCGGTTAGTTCACTCCTAACTGGATGTGACACTAACAAATAGTAACTTCCAGTAACTATTTGGATATTCCTTTTCTTTCTCAAGTTACGTTGAGCAGCAGAGCGTATTCTTCTAGACACAGACTCTACGGGGGGGGGATTTACTTCCAGGAACACTTTGAGACAGCAACCAAGTTGACTTGATGGCGCGTTGGTAGTCGATACGTTACGGCAACGACCCTTGTTCAACGTGAGAGTTACGCGTTACGCGAGTTGGTTTGGGACACTGCTCTAGAGAGATGGACGGCGATATTATTTATACCGAGGATTGTGGGAAATCGAGAGAGAGATTCCATTCACGACAATTCGCTTATCGCAGCGCCTTCTGCACAATCTCCATGGTATCATAAAGAAGGCAAATAGAATTTAGGCTTCCCTGTGAGATAGGCCTTTTTTCGTCAGACTTCTTGTCGCCAGTTGGGGGAAGGTTGGGGGGAGAGAGAGAGGAGACGAAGGTCAACTCAAACGACAAATTTCTTTCGTTCCCACGATTGTCTGGCGGCATGTGAGTATGTACGTTCCATACCCTCACACGCCTACCTATTTCGAGGAACATTATTCTGCCATGAAATAAGGAATAATGTGAAAATTAACTTCACCGGGGGAATTTGTCATTATCTTCCTCGACTCGAACAATTGAGTCGGTAATTTTATCAAAACCATTAGGAATTTACCTTAGTCTCTAATGGCTACAAAATACTACTGGTACGTCAGTTTCTTTAATTTACATATACAAAACAAAACAAAACACATACGGAGTACAGGCAAGAAATAATTATTAATACAAAGAGATACACACAAAAAATACATAATTGACTATTAATCGCTATCTGAAATTGGGTTTCTCGAAAGGCTATCTGCGAGTACATTGTCAGACCCTTTTAGATACCTGATTTCATAACGGTACTCAGCTAGCAATAATGACCAACGCATTAGCAGGCCGTTTCGGTTTTTACAAGTTTTTAAGTAGGCTAACGGTCTATGATCACTCTCTATGAGGAATGGACGACCTACCAGATACATTCTAAATTTTGTAATCGCAAAAAACAATCTCTAGAGCTTCCAGTTCTACCGTAGCGTATGCCCTTTCGCGAGCCGTCAGTCGGCGACTCGTATAGCTTATAGGAGCGGGTTCTTTGAAGAGATGTAAATTTTGGTCAATTAGGGGGAGAGGCTCGGCGTCGAACACGGTGACGGTTTTTAACTTCCGAAAATCGACGCACATCCTAAAGGACTGGTCTGGCTTGCGCACCATGACTATTGGGGAACAGTAGTCGGACGTAGATGGCTCGATAATCCCTAATTGCAAAAGATTGTCGACTTCCTCATTGAAAGCGTCCCTTAGGTGCACCGGTACGGGATAGGGCTTACATCGCACAGGTTCGAACGTAGTGAGGGCGATATCATGTTCGAACTGAGTCGAGAATCCTGGTGACTTGGAAATGACGTCACTAGATTCTTCCAAAAGCGCCATCATTTGGTTCCTTTGGGCAGGGGTGAGGTTGGAGTTTACATCCCACTCGGGGAAAGGTTCTTTTATGGGGGGGGGGGGCAGCTTGGACGGGAGGACGGGGAGGGGACAATCTTCGCTTGACTCTACGCAAATCGAATTAACAATATTTAGGGGGTTGTTTGGGTGGACCGCGTCAATTACCCTTTCTTCGTCGAAGGTGACTATATTGTTTATATAGGCTCGTCTATGATACTTTTTTAGCATGTTTATGTGATATAACTTATCACCTGTGGGTGTCTGTATAACGTAATCGACAGATCCGTGGGTTTTCTGAACGTGTTAGGGGCCTTTCCATTGGGAGAGAAGTTTATGCGAGTCCGAGGGGAGTAAAAGTAGAACTTCATCTCCGGGCTTCAGTTTTCTGCAATGGCCTTTAGATCAAAGTATGTCCGATACTTTTGCATATTGATTTCGGAATTTCTGACTGCTATGTCAGAACACCTTTTTAATCTTTCCCATAGTTCGAGGACAAAGGAATAAGTGTTCCTAATTCTGGACACAAACGGGAATTTGTCCATAACTCCTTCAAAATACTGAGGGGCCCCCGCACGTTTCTCCCGTACAGGAGCTTAAATGGGGAAAATCCGATGGTCCTATGGGAAATTTCGCGGCATGCGAATAACGCAACTGGCAAATATCGGTGCCATTCTTGGGGTTGTTCCATGCAAAGCTTCTTGAGGACGCTTTTTAAGGTCACATTGAACTTTTCGCACATGCCGTTCGCGCTCGGATGGAAGGGGGGTGGTAAAAATAGGTTTGATTTGGAGCAGGGTGTTCACGTGTTCCATATGTAGTAAAGTTGGTCACATCTGGCATTACTGTAGAAGTAGCGCAAAACGATGCATAAACTGCAACGGTGACCACGGAGCCATGGCAATGTCATGCCCAGTAAAGAAAGAGGCGATCAAGAAACAACAGCAACGCAAAAAAGAAGAAGAGGAAGCAAAAACAACAGGTCATATGCCAAAGTGGCAAAGGCGGCAGTCAACGAGGCCTCAGCTCAACGTATTTACTTTAAAGTAGAAAGTGAGCAGTCAACAAAGATTATGTGCTGCCTATAAAGGGTGTTCCATTAAGACGGATCGAAGTTAGCAGTAAATAAAACAGTGTTATTGGTGAAAATTTATTGATTTCATCATTGATCATGTTATTTGAGTAATGGCCATTATGTGTGAAAAATAATATCGCCTAAATGTCCGCAAGGCTTCGGTGGCACACCTCCACTTGATGGTCAAAATTTTTTAGGACGTCTCTGCATAGTTGCTCCTCGATCTCACCGATATGCCTTATTATCTCATCCTCCAGCTGTTGAATTGTTGTTGGCTTGTTGGCATAGACCTCACTTTTGAGATGACCCCAAAGGAAGAAATATAAAGGCATTAAGTCACACGATCGTGGTGGCCAATTGACCTCTCTGTTTCGAGAGATGATGCGACCTGGGAACTTCTCATTCAATAAAGCCATTGTTGTATTGGATGTGTGGCATGTGGCGCCATCTTGTTGAAACCACAAATCTGCGACATCCATAGAATTCAATTTAGGCCATAAAAGGTTGGTTATCATGGTACGTTATCGCTCACCTGTCACTGTAACAGAATTCCCATCATCATTTTTAAAGAAATACGGCCCAATGATTCTGCTAACAAAAAATGCACACCAAACAGTGACCTTTTGTGGATGCAGTGTCTTTTCAACAATCTTCCTGGGATTTTCATCAGCCCAAATGCGACAATTTTGCTAATTAACAAATCTACCAAGATGAAAATGGACTTCATCACTAAAGATGATTTTATGCGAAAATCATCATCGGCTTGTCTTCGCTCGTGCACCCAATTGACGAATGTACGGCGCTTCAAATGGTCAGCAGTCTTCAGTTCTTGTGTCAATTGAATTTTGTAAGCGTGTAGAGACAAATCTTTTGTCAAAATTCGATGTAACGTTGTTGTGGAGAGGTTCAATTCCTGCGCGCAATGAAGAATAGAGGTGTCTGGATCTTCGGCCACATTCTCGCGCACTGCAGCAATGTTTTCAGCTGAACCGCGTAAACGAGCACGCAATGGCGTTTTCATATCTGCCACCGACCCCGTCTGTTTGAATTTACGAACAATTTTCCCGATTTCACTCTCGGTTGGCGATTAGGTTGACAAAAAAATCGCGACGTGCCCGAAATACGTTTCTGTTTGAACGTCTATTTTCGTAATAGGCTTTAATAACTTTAACACGTTGTTCGATTGTTAATCTTTCCATGGTTAAAATTGCAAAAGACTGAAGTTGTTAAATCTGAAAGAAAAAGAAAAAAATCATTAGACGCTTAAACGTAACTCACATTTAAAATCGGTCCAAGTTATTGGAGCACCCATTATTATGCGCACATAGAAACGTTACTAAGCCAGGCTCATTTAAAAAAGAGCTAAACCAAATGCTGACAAAAAATGGAATGGACGAGATGTGGTTCCCGGAGACTCCTCCCTCTGAGGAAGTCCTTCGCATTCAGATGTAGCTTCCCAAACCACAACCATCCACTACACAAACAGAAGCTGTTCCCGCTCCGGCAAATTATCTCCAAAGCAACTATGAACCCCATACAATTGAAACCTACAAACCAGATTCAGAGGCAAAATCTGCCAATTAAACAAAATCTAAACACCGCCACGGTAGCCGCATCAAACGATCACCCAACCGGCAAAGGATGAGATCTGACTCATCATCAAAGGAGGGCAAACATGCCTACCACGGCAGAAAAATACACTTAAAAATATTCACCACGGAGAGCGCCCTATTCCTTGAAGTGAAAACAGACAAAGACGTAAGTGAAGGCGTGACCACGGGCCGTTACAAGAGAGAATATAGTGAGGACATTTTAGAGAGGGTAGTCGAAGAACGCCCTCATCCTTGGAATGGTCCGACTCAACCAAGACGCCTTTGCTACCATCACGACCTCGGAGTTCAACAAAAAAGAGATCTGGTAAATGCCGATCTCCACCAGTCAGCCCCTCCACACCAAAGAAACTCGGTAAAAGGAACGACTAATTGACAGACAACATGGACAGACTGACAAAAGACTTGACAATCTTATAAATGAACACTAACGGATGGGACGACAAACAAGTGACTTACGGAAACATAATCAGACAATGCAACCCTGATATTGTTTAGATATCACAACAAGGAATCGACACGACGCAGAAGAATATGAAGATCTTCAATTATAGAATAATAACAAAGAACCACAGCCAGGAACGTTTCGATGGCGCTGCCATCGCAGTCAAAAGAGGTATTCAGTTCAAATTACTCCCACCTTTAGACGAAACCTTTCTGGCCATCTAAATCCAAACCACCCTGTGGCCACTGTTGGTGTCCACAGGGTACCAACCCCAACACGCGACTATATCCCGATGCACAACTTTCCCAACTGTGTGCACACGGGTGGATGTGGTCTACTTAGACTTTCAGAAAGCCTTTGATAGAGTACTACACCGCCGCCTTTTCCGGAAAGTGCGAGCGCTGGGCATAGACGGAAATGTATCATGCTGGATAGAGAACTGGCTAAGGGGCATACGGCAACGTTTGGTGCTGAATGGGCAGGCTTCTGAGTGGGTGCCCGTTACTAGCAGGGTGCCTCAAGGTTCTGTCCTGCGACCACTACTATTCATCATCTACGTCAACGACATGGACGGTGACAAGGTTGCCAAGATTTTTAACTTTGCCGACGATACTAACCTTGGTATGAACGTTGCAACAGATGGAAATACTACCCACCTGCAGGAAGATCTTGGGAAGATTCGAGAGTGTTAGGACACGTGGCAAATGCCTTTTAACGTGAACAAATGCAGAGTGATGCATATCGGTCACCGAAGCCCCCAATCTCAGTATATCCTTAAGGGCACTGCTCTTGAATCGAGTGACACTGAGAAGGACTTGCGTGTAACTATAACTAGTGATCTCAAGTTCTCGAAACAGTGCATTGAGGCGGAGAAGAAAGCCCAAAGGATGCTAGGTTATATAAAGTAATAGTTTGGATATCGGAACAAGGAAATAGTACTCTGTTTGTACAATTCACATGTCCGACCGCACCTGGAGTATGCCGTACAATTTTGGAGTGCTTCATTTCGAAAGGACATCGCGAGATTGGAACGCGTGCAAGCCAGGAGCAACCAAACTGATTACCTCTATCAGACATAAAAGTTATGAAGATAAATTAAGGGAATTAGATCTGTTCTCTTTGGAAAACCGTAGACTGCGTGGTCAGCTCATCGAAGTTTTCAAAATACTTCGAGGGTTCGACAATGTTGACTACGGGGATATTTTCAGCCTTAATGATAGCAGAACGCGCAATCACGGCTTCAAACTTGAGCTGAAGCGTTCTACCTGCGATCTGTGTGGGAAATTTTTTACCCGCAGTATCTGCGGTAGCTGGAACGCACTTCCGATGAAGGTTGTTAACAGCAATTTTCTTGACCAGTTAAGACAAGACTAGACAAAGTCTTGAAAAGTGGCCGTTTAGGGAGGACGTAAGGCAATTGAGCGGCGATGTGTCCGCTCGACAGCTAGTCCAAAGGTACCCTCATTGAATGGACCTTAAGGTCTTCTAGGGTACTTATTTTCCTTGTTACTCCTTGTTACTCCTTGTTACTCCTGTTTGGGGGAGATATTAACGCCAGATGCCAGGAATCCGGATACATCGGAAGTCTAAACAAGAAAGGGAAGAACATGAATAACCTCATTGACAGCGGTATTGTTACTCGCATTGGTCCCAACTTCCCTACTTATATCACCAACACAAACGAAATTAAGCCGGATATCACCCTGACCAACTCACAATTTCCCTACAATTATTATATCCAACCCGGCCCTCTAATCCCAAGCGACCATGTCGCTACCATGATTAAAATAACCTTAAAAAAGACGACGGGACAAAAATGAACGCAACAGAAACGGAAGAAGTGTTCAGAGACTACTAGAAAAACGTATTTTTCATCACACTAGAAGAGAACGAACACTTTGACCTAGACTTTGAGAAACACATTCACGACCAATTAGGACAAGAACTAGACAGGACATACCCCTTCAACAACACAACTGCTGACAGAGAGATGACTGGTTATGGACGGAAGATAGCGGAGAAGAAATACTAACGACGCTACGTGCCTTCAAACAGAGAGCCCCAGGAAAAACAAATTGACAAAACTTAACTTGTTGAACGTTCCCCATAACATCTTAGAGGGTCTGGTCAATATAATGAACGCGTGCCTAAATGTTGTCTATTTTCCAGACGAATAGAAGATCGCTAAAATTATCTTTATTCTAAAAGCCGGAAAACCGCCGGACAGACCAGCAAACTTCAGACCCATTTCCCTCCTCGAAGTGGCAGGCAAGGTCTTCGAGAAGGTCCTTGCTAATAGAATCTAAGATATTATGGAGAATAACAACCTCCATAACCAACACCAGCATAGATTCAGAAGAGGAAGAGGAACTAAGAAGGCGCTGGAAATCATCACCGAAAAACTGACGAAGATTGCTAGCGAAAAAAGGTATGCTGATCTGGTGCTTAGAGACATTAAGAAGGCATTTTACAAAGTAAGGAAGGCTGTGCTTCAGTACAAAATACTAAGACTTGGACTAAATCCGAGAATTGAAAAAAAATTATTTGACCATGTGACAGACAGGTTAGCGTATTTACAAATATTAGACCACACGGGACCAGACTTCGAGTTAAAGGAAGGCGTACCGCAAGGACGGTGCTTAAGCCTCCTCCTATACAATATATACACCCTCGATCTACCCGATCCGGTCAGAGAAGATTCACTGTACGTCCAGTTCGCCGACGACATCTCTCAGATCATGACTGCTCCCTTCAAAAGTCCCGAACTCATGGCACAAATCACCGCCAGAGAATTCGACCATGGCAACAGGTTCGAAAGAAGATGAAAAATCGCCACTAACACCCAGAAATTTAAGGTGTTACCATTCTTCCGCATGAAACAGGCCCATATCGAAACTGATGACGCCCGTATTCCATACAGCACTGATGAGACAGTACTAGGAGTAAAGATAGATGAAAATGGACACGGTAGCCACGTTGCTCAGACAGCAGCGCGAGCGAAGGTCGAGCTCACCAAGCTATTCAGGTTCCAAAACCTGAACATGACCAACAAAAAGAAAATATACAACGCGCTCATAAGATCAAAGCTGCTGTATCTACCTATACCTACCAACACTAGTTCTAATAAGAAATTGCGACTTCTCCAAAGGTTACAAAACAAAGGAGTGCTCTTAATAACGAACACCAAGAGGAGAGAAAGAAGGAGGCAGAGGGACCTACATCACAGGATCCAAATGACTCCAATTAACTTGGTGATGCAAAGTAGAGCCCGGAAAATATGGGAGAAAGTCCTATGACTCATGACGGACGAAACCAGACAGAGACACATAGACATACCGTTGGAGGCCAGAAACAGAGGAACGCTAGACTTTATTAGTAGTAAAGCACAGACCAAAAGACAAGAAGAACTAATCTACACATAAGACTCTACATATCTAACAGCAACCAACAATGAACTACACAAAGAATATACAATAAAAAGAACATTATGAAAAATTAAAAACGAAACACGATAAAAACCCCAAAAAACAGAAAACACCTACAGAGGCTTGAACGTTGCAAGAAAACCACCATAATCTACATGAGAAAAAATGAAAACACAATCAATAACATCACAAACCAGGAACAACACAAACAAACATGCAAAACCATCACAGACCAAGAACAACACAAACAAAAAAGCAGAAAAGAGTACGCAAAAGAACATGAATATTAAAACAAAAACAATGAGAAGAACACCAATCTCAGATAAACGCCTGCGATTCCCTATCACCAGGGATTTTCTACCCTTCTATCCCTTTTACCAGGGAAATCTATCCCTATCTATCCATCTTTTACTATTATATATATATATATATATATATATATATATATATATATATATATATATATATATATATATATATATATATATATATATATACATATATATATAAGTGCAATTGCAATCTTATATGCGTGCATGTATCTTCCTTTTACAACTTAATGTATCCAAGTCCAAGTAAAAGACAGTCAGACGGCTCAGTTCATCTGACAACTCACAGCGATCTACGCACTGCTATGTTACATCAATCTTTTGACTTGAAATAACTTTGCGAAGAGAGCATTTTCTATATACGTTTAAATATATACCAAAGAGAAGAAAGAAGAAATATATGCGTGAATCGGACTGATTGGAGAGACCTCCTGTTTCTGATTCGCTGGGAATCACCCCAAAGCGGTGATCTCCTTAAATTTTTCCTATCTCATACTATACCTTTTTATATCTGAAACTCTCCTATTTTATTTCCATCTAGCATAGTATAACCTGACCACCAGCATGGTCTCAGAAGCAGTCAGTAGTAGGGTGTAGTGAACTCCCGAAGGAGACCCCGTTAGAGGGCTAGAGAAGGAGCCCGGTTATCGGTGACGAGCCCGAATCTGACATGCAGGACCACTTATAGGGCTAGGCCTAATTACGTAGGGTGGTCAGGGAGTATGTGCTCCTGAGCAGGCAGGCGAGATTGTATTAGGAACAGTTAGGGAGCTTTTCATACTAGTGGAGTGGGGTAAATAATCTACTACCTTATTTTTACAGAGAACCCCATCTTAGGGAGGCATGAAAAATTGAACATGTACCCACAGGACTTTGCCAAAAAACTACCACTTCGGCTAATTCAGAACGGGATAAAAAAGAGACCACAGGATGTAGCACAAAGCATTTTCAAGGATTTACAAATCGCCCTGATCAAGTGCATAGAAACAGGTAATGGATTTATTGTAATTTGTACGGGAAACAACGATGTCGAACTGCTACTTTCATAGGCAGGAACCATCAATTTAAGTAAAATCGACTTAGAGGGTAAGTATTACCCGAGATTATTGCCAACCAAAGCATCGTAGGCCGTAAGGTAGAATCATGGGTGGGGGAACAATCTCCAGACGAAATAAAACATGAAATAATGGAACAACAACCCTGGATGAAGATACATAACATAATCAAATTTAAGGAACACACACACAGGTGTTTAAAATAGTGTACGAGTCAACCGAGATTGCAACAAAGGCAATACAGAAGGGAATCCTCGCATACAGTATGATAATCTCAACTTGTAACATTCAATAGGACCAGTATCACAATATACAAATTTGTTTTAGATTCGACAAAATGGAAGACCACTCCACCGCAAACTGCCCAAGAAAGGCAGGAGAAATATGTTAAGAATGCAGTGCCCCACATTCTTGGAGGAGCTGCACAATCTCCACGAAAAAGTGTGTTAATTGGGGAGAGAGCCACAGAACAATGGCATTGACATGTCCGAAGCGAAAAGAAATAATATAGAGAGAAAAATTTGAAACACAACAAAGAGAAGAAGGAACAAAAAACACCTCACATGCGGCGGCAGCAGCAACGAAAAACAATGGAACAACCACTTTGGACGTAAAAATACTGACATGCATTCTACACTCACACGTCTTAAACAAAGCTCAACCAAGAACATATGCCACCAGGTTGAACTCCATGCTCAAGGAAAATGGGCAGGAGCCAATGAAATTCCTGCAAAATATTGATTCATCGGCTATATTTAACATAAAAATTTCAGAAGATACAAATAAGAAACTCTTGGAAGAAACACAAAGAAATGAAAGCAAATCTGACCAAGATGAAGACACAGTAAGCGAGGAAACAGAATCTGAGAGCAGCGCCGACGAGAATAATAAGAAAAACGTAAAAAGAAACACACACAAAAACAAAAAAGAAAATCGACTAGGGACACCTCGCCATGTGATCAAAGACCGGAAATACCAACCACGAAATGTGAAACGGATAAGAGTCAGAACTCAGCAAGGACAGAGATAAACGGCAGAAATACCAGGAAAAGATACAAATAAATTTACGTAATACCACCACTCTCTCAAAAAGAAGAACCGCTTAAAAACATACAAACGGGATGGATAATAGTAACTTAAGAATTCTACAGATAAATACGAATGGCTGGAAGGATAAAGAAAACACATACGGAAATATCTTTAGAGATAGATCCCAACATCATTTTAATTTTAGGTCTCGGGATTAACTTTGAGACTCACAAACTAAAAAATATGGAACTACGACGTAATAGCGACTAATCACACAAACAAAGCACACGACGGACAGCAATAGCAATAAAGAAAGGAATAAAGTACAAAACAAAGCAAGGATTAACCGAATCTGACCTCGCAATTGAGGTCAAAATGGAATTAACCAATATAATAATCGCTACGGGATACCAACTACCACGACGACCGAGACTGCCAATAAATAACTTTGTGAGAATATTTAACAATAGACTTCCAACTTTGTTTTGGAGAGACCTGAACGCAATATGCACGTACACAGGAAAAAGGAACAGAAACCAAACAGGAAAAGACCTACAAGCTCTAATAGACAGACGGATAATAAGAAGACTAGGAACAGAGTACCCAACGCTAATTAAAGACAGAACAGCGACAATTCCACACATTTGCCTAGCAAACAATAACATTCCTTTTAACTACCACATGGATCCTGTAGATGTTATCTTCAGCGACCATACAGCAACACTACTTACCGTGAATCAGCAACCAATACACATACC
Source organism: Ceratothoa steindachneri (assembly GCA_963969495.1). Taxonomy (NCBI): domain Eukaryota; kingdom Metazoa; phylum Arthropoda; class Malacostraca; order Isopoda; family Cymothoidae; genus Ceratothoa; species Ceratothoa steindachneri. Next base: position 768,880 of record OZ018325.1, on the reverse strand, counting down.
CGCTAAAAAATGGAAGGCATACCATAGAGCAGACTGGGGAAAATACAAACAAGAATTGAATGATTACGCACCAAACAGACTAAATGAAGCAACTTTAGAAGAAATCGACGGCGAGCTGGAAAAAACTAAGGACGCGAATACAAACAGCTGATGAGATTGCAATAGACAGAAACACATACAAAACAGTTAAATACTTTATATGGACAGACGAAACGAAAGCTAAGAATGCAGAACTAAAAGAGATGAACGACGACATAATAATAAACGGAACGTGGAAAGATACCGCAATCTGAGAACGAAAAAGAGAGAACTACTAAGCGCAATAACGGACAAACAAAGAGAATACTGGGACATAGCCGTTCAAAATATTGACAATAAGCTATTGCCCCGAGAATTTTGGAAAAAGATAAAAAGAATGGGAAATGCTAAAGGTAAAGAAAAAATAAAGATTAAGGACAGGAACGGGAAATTAATCGAAGATGAACACGAGATTGAAAAATTGTTCAGGGAACACTGGAAAGGTGTGTTCAACATCGGCAAAGAGGAAAACGAAAACTACGATATAGACTTCGAAAACCAAATAATTGACGAACTAAATGAACGGATTGAGAGGACTTTTTCATATCACTACGTAGAAGAGGAACGGTATGTGAACGAAGGATTTAACGCCAAAATCACAATCGAGGAATTAAAGAATACCATTTCAAATTTTAATCAAAAGGCCCCTGAGAAATCGGGCTTCACCTGAAAAATACTATATAGAAGCACCGGATAATATACTTGAAAGGATAAGGAACGTGTTTAACGCCAGTATAAACAAGGTATACTTCCCCGATGAGTTAAAGATAGCCAAAATGATATTTATACCGAAGCCGGGAAAAACATCTTTGGAGGTCGAAAACTTCCGACCTATATCCTTTCTCGACTTCATCAGGAAGGGGTTTGAAAAATTCTTGAACACAAGATTAAATAAATATCTCACAGAAAACAATCTCTGGAGCAATCAACAATTCAGCTTCAGAAAGAACAGGAATATGGAGATGGCTCTCAGCGTTATTACTTAATGCGGGCCTCGCTCAGGGACGGTGTTTAAGTCGTTCGCTATACTCATTGTATACCTCGGACATTCCCCCAGCCAGGAACGAGAGCTGTGTGAACAAACAATACGCAGATGATTTCACTCAATTGATTTCCTGTGTTTATCGGAATCCTCAGATGCAGGTAACGGCAACAGAAATAGAAAATCTAAACGAGTGTAAACGCAAATGGAAAATTAAAACGAATAAAGATAAATTTAAAATTATACCTATGTATCGCAAAAAACTATCCGACGTTTACGTAGATGGAGAGTGATACAGGTATAATGGTGAAGGCAAGATTTTAGTACTAACTATTACTAAAAATGCTTACAAGAATCACGTGACCGAAAGAATAAACAAAGCACTAGGCATGCTAACTTTACTCTACAGATTAAGAAATCTAAACATGAAAAGAAAAAGATCTACCAGACTATGATACAGCTCACTTTGATATATCCAACAATTGCCATGTATACGGTTTCAAGTTGCAATATAATAAGAATAAGGCAGTATACATAATTACGAACACACGACGATTAGAGAAGAAAAAACAAAGAGAATTACACATCGAAGCAAAAATAAAGCCATTAAACAAAATAATTGAAAAAAGAGCCAAAAAAATCATAGAAAAAACACAGGAAGAAATATGAGAGGAACTAAATAATCAAATAGCACGAGGGGCAGGATTGAGACAACATATGCTGTTTCCTAGTACTAAAAACAAAGCGGACCAAAGGGAAGAGGAGGAGATTAACGTGTAAACCGAATAAGGAAACCAGATTGTGACAAAAATTTCCTGAATAATGACAAACTCACCGGATTGGACTTGCTACCCACAAAGAATGACAAAACTAACCAAAAAATGAAAATAAACGAAAAAGAAAAAACAACATGAATAAAAAAGAGAATTAACAAATAAATAATCAAGGGACATGAGCCCACACAACAGATACAGATACGAGAAATCACAGAAACTCGAGTTATTAACATAGCAGGAAAACAAATAACGCTAACAACGGTTAGAACGCCTATCTAATACACACACAGCATAGTAACAAAACAACCACATAAATAAGCAAACAGACACACTTTCACTCTAACTTATCTCGAACTTAACTCTAAAATTAGTTTATATTACAGAGATTAGCGTGACCTCCTCGCAAGTAGCACCTCTCTGCAAACCTCCAACTTCCTTCCGCTTCAATCATCTTCCTCCTTTACCGCTATCCAAAGATGGGCAAAACTAACACCAGAGACAGGTACAGCAAATCGTAACAATTAAAAGATAGGAAAATATAAAACACCGTTGTCCGGGTCCCACGTTAAGCAGGTCCACAGGCCAACTTGGTCAACTTTCAAGTCTTTGATTTTATTTTAGTCTGACCTATCCTTACTTCTTTCTTCTTCCCCTCCCTCTCTCCCCCTCTCCGGAGCTTTTTTTCCTCGGTGTCTTCAGGCCCAGATGGCTGGAGCGCGCCGGGGAAACTCGGGGAAACCGGGCCTCGCCCCCTTCCGGCCGGATCCCTCCTCCGGGAGGGAGTGGTTAGGGGGTGGGGGAGGGGCACGGGGATCTAAAGATTTTTCTCCCACTTTCCCTTCATTTCATTTCATTTCATAAAAGACAGTCAGAAAAGTTATTATTATTCAAGAATAAAAGTTGTCATTACTGTTCTTTATTTCGAAGCTTATTCCAGCTATTTACCTAGGAATAAAGAATCCATATATATATATATATATATATATATATATATATATATATATATATATTTTCCTTCATCCCATAAGGAAGCGCTTGATCACTTAACCCATCGTACGAAACTACAAAAGAGAGAATTCGTTACCCAGCTCCTATGACTGGTGACCCCTCTTCGTCGAATGAATAACGTGATCATACAACAAAATGGATTTGCTAGGCGACGCATCAAGACATCAACAAGCTGCTCATTTTCTTCCACACCAAGAAGTGGAACTCGCGAACGCGATCTCCATCAGACCTCTTGTTTTTAATGAAGCAGCAGTCTTAAGATGGTTCAAAATCGTGGAGGAGCAATTTCACATCCCAAGAATACAACGAGAAGATACGAAATGTTACCATATTCTGGCTGCGTGGCCTCCCGAGACGCTCGATCGTCTCTCAGCTGCAGTCCTTTCATCGCAGTATTACTCGCTCCTACGAACAGAAATCGTGGGAATTTTTGAGAGGACGAAACCTGAGCTCTTCGAGAAGTTAATTGCGTCTTCTCCGCAGACCAGACGACCATAAGTGAATCTTGAAGAACTACGGAAGACAGCTCTGCAAATTAGAGTGGGGAAGGACTTGGTGAGACACAAGTTCATCAGGTCTTTGACTCCAAACATCGCCTCCATCATCGCCACGCAAAAGGACTCAACTCTTGACCAATTGGGGAAACTGGCTGATGAACTGATGCCGTTTTACAAGGCACAGTGCTATAATATAAATAACAGTGAAACTAGTAATAATTGTGCGTTCCCTGATATAAGTGCTCTTAGTGTCAACCAGCGAATAAATAATGTGCAATTTAAAAATTCGCGTTCCGTGCCCGTCGGCGTATATCCTAGAGGTAATCAACCTAGGTTTGTGCATAATAATTATGATAGTGATAATAATCATTCAAAAGGTGTACCATTTGTGTTACGCCCATTGGGTCGTAATAAAAAACCAGTGGTGTGCCGTTCACACTTATAATTTTGGTCAAGTGCGAAGTACTGTAAGCCGGGGTGCAGTTGGCCAAAGCGAGGTAAGAACCTTCAAATGCAGCCATCGTCTAGACCGTCTCACCCCAACCACTCGGAAAACGAGAACAGCAGGCCACTGTAAATGAGACGACCAGCGTGCCGACTCTTCTCACTGTCGCTCTTCGTATTAATGGGAGGAAGTGCGAATTTTTGATAGACTGGCGCGAGCATGTCCTTAATTCCATTTAATATAGTGCAATTATATGTGATGCGCAAATCGTGTGTTAACAACGCGACTGCTAATGGAGGGAAGATAAGAGTGCATGGAGAAGTCCAACTGGAAATAGGCATCCCTACCTTGCGACGTTCATTTAGATGCACGTTCGTAGTTGCAGATATTACTTCGTGATTATTAGGAGCCGATTTTCTTGCTCATTTTATCCTCTTAGTAGACTGTGCTCGTGGTGTCCTAATTGATAACCAGACTAGCCTAGTCTCTAAAGTGAAGCAGTTAAGTGAACTAGTGATCTCGTTAATTCTTAATGACCTCTCGCATATCTCACCTAATTACAGGACAGTTCTCCGCAAATATGAGACTATATATAACCCGAAGTGTGTTGACATTAGTTCACTACCGGCTAATTCTGTTGTTCACACCATTGTGATGGGTAGCACCCCACCAACTTTCGCACGCCCAAGGCCACTTTCAATGGACAAACTACAAATTGCAAAAGCAACTTTCGAAACTCTGTTGTAAGAAGGTGTGGTGCGGCCGTCGAAATCTTCATGGTCTTCACCCATTCACATGGTGCAGAAAAAGACCCCAGGCGAGTATAGAGTTGTGGGTGTTCTTTATATGCGTCCTAATCAGCTCTGTGTAAGCACCTTCGTTTGGGTATTTCGACCTGTATCAGTGGAGTTGATAGCGTTGTCACCAGGCTGATATAGTCAGATGGTATATAAGGACCCGGTACCCTCACTTGATTAAGTGCAAAATTTGCGTAATTAGTATAATATCAGGCGTGGTCGAGGACATTTCGGTTAAAAAGGTGGCGAAACCTGGTCCCTCCCTCTGCACTATGTTCCTATTAATTAGGAGGCTCAGTGAGTTACCCACTCCATTAAATGCCATCGTGTAGCCTGCCTCTCTGCAGCGGGCATTGATGGCACCGATTAAGATTGTAGAGGCTTTTCTGCAGAATAAACGGATAAAGCTAGGAATCGTCAAATATGAGCGTCTTGGAGGTTAAAAACCGACTGCCACCACAACGTATTCATAGGTCATCTTGATTTTAATCGCCAGGTAAGAAACATCTAGTCCTGGAATTTCTTGGAATCTTATGCCTCTCCTGATTGCAATTGCAACACCATCAAATCTTTCGTTAGAGTGGTTTGCCATTAATACTTAGTAATTGTATATTTTAATGGAATCTGTCCTCATGTCTACGCCATGCTCAGAAATGAGGATGATATCTGGGTCCAGGTTCCCTATGATTTCGCTGTAAATCCTTTTCTTATTTGTCCAACCGTCAACATTGAGGGAGAAGATTTTTAATTTTCTAATATATCTTATTTGATCATCAATGATTAGTTCTTATGCAACTGTTTCGGTTTCGATCTGCCTTCTCTGGCTGGGGATCTTATCCTCCCGCTTCTCTTCCTTTTAAATATCTCATGTGCGAGGTTAAAGCAAGAATCCTGTGAGATCTCAATTAAACCTTGTTTTAGAGCCGCTAGCAGGTCATCTTCGTTTATTTCGGCTTCGTAGTCGTATTTGTATTTTCCCTTAATGATTCCTGATATGATGTCACTTGATTTTGAAATCTTCGGTATTGGTGCAGATAGGGAACCATAAATCCTCATACCTAGTTCTTCTGTTGTTTTACAGTTTTGGGGGGAACAACACTATCCATTGGCTCGGTTTCTTCTTTACTTCCCATTTGCGTGGCTGTAGTGGTGACCCCATCTCCAGGCGTGGTTCGGTTCGGGAGTCACTAGGTACCGACGTTGTTGGTTTATTCAGACGGGGGTCTCTAGACGTGGAGCGAGATCTTGTCACAGTTTCCTTCATAGCTTTAAATTGGGCCTGGAACAGCTCTCCCGATGGAGGATTGTCCGTTGTGAACCAGCATCTTATTAATTTCCGTTGCATAGCTTCCTGGTTTAATAATGTTGGCAAACTGTGCATGAAGGATGCACATCACCAAATCTGGTTGCATTTCCGGGTCTATGTTAAACAATGTCTTTTTATGGTTGTCTGCCTTTGCTGCCTGTGCGTACGTTGTGTTAGCCTTTTTATTCCTATCTCTATTATCTGTTTCTTCTTTTCAGCTATTAACGTCTTTTTAAGCGGACATGCCATGGATAGGGTTCGATGAGGGTTGCTGCCAATTATACATTTCTTTTCCTGGTTTTTACACTCTTTCCACGTATGATCTGTGGCGGGGCATTCAAATCACACCTTATTTTTGAACGAGCATTCTTTTGTTGAGTGATTCTCTAGGAAATAACAGGTGAAGCACAATTGAAGTGGGATAAACACCTCTCGTTCAATGCAGGACGCTGAAACTTTGGAGTTTAACATGACAATTCCATTTTCCTTAGCTTTGTTTGCAATTTAAGTTGTTTGAAATGTCACTTTTAATACACGACTGTATTCCTCTCATTCCCGATTCTGAACTTATACACTTCGTTCATCTTAACCCAATTTTGCTTGGACTTTATTTTATGTTGCATTTCTTCGGCAGAGCGTGAGCCAACGTAAAGGTCAATGCGTCGACAGACGATCGATCTCTGTGCAGCAACTTGAGTGGGCATCTTGGGGACAAGGCCAATCTTTTCAAATTCATTTCTAGATTTTGTGCTCAGAATACTATCTATGTCCTGGCTTTTGTCGCATATGGCTAGGTAGACATACGCTTCTTCCTTCACTCGGTAAAGAGCAATCCCAACTTTCGAGAAGGCGACATCGACAACTTTCTCCATTCTCGGTTTCTGACAGCGCCCTTTCACCCTGAGGGGAATGCGCTTATGACCATTGGGGTCGTCCATGACGGCCCCAAGGCGGCGGTTCCGGTTGCCAACCTAACAGGTCCTTATCGCGGGGCGTTGGCCTATTACTATTCCTGAGTTCTCCTTTATCTGCCCTACCTATGATCTTGTCTTACAGGGTCCACCTACCTGTCATGACCACCCCATCCCAGACTGGCGTCCCCTTCTTTGCGCCCCCTGCAGGGCTTACTTCCGAGTTCGGACACTTCAGAGACAGGCAGTTTCTACAGACATTAATTGGCAGAAAAGTTATCTAAACTCAGGATGTGCTGCTGTGTTGAAAAAAAAGAAGAAATGGTTCCAAAGCTTGCGCTGGTTGTCCGGGACGTGGGCTCGCGGGCGCGCGTAATTTAGATCTTCTTTGGACTGAGAGGAGTCAGTCTGACCGATGGAGGGAAAATTCTGGGCTTAAAGCGGCACGTAACCTTGGCGAATTTTGGGGAGTTCTTAAGAGGAAACCGCGAGTTATTAATTATATTCTTGGTGGGTGAAGGAGGGAGATTTTTATTTTCCTTCGTGTACAGGTTGTGACTCGCCGCACATATATCTGCTTCTTCTATGCACTCTTTGAAGAGGTTGCACCAACGATAGCAGATCTCGGGTGGTAATGACGCCAGCAACTGATCCCTTAGAAAAAAATCTACCAGGGACTCATAATCGTGGTGGGACTTTCGATGCGTCTAAAAATCAAAATTAAAGGTAAGAGTATATCCAAAATGACGGAAGGTTATTGTGATAGAACGAGTTGAATCTGTGTTAAATTCAACTCCTATCCCATATTAGTTAAAACCTCGAGGAGGCCCACGTGCATCTTCGATTCGAGGCTTGGAGTCTTATCAACAGCTGCCGGACGTCAATGTTTAAACAAGGAGGTTATCGTCCCCCCGTTCGCCCCCATACGCCGACCTCGCCAGATCGAGTTAGGCTTATGAACAGATAAGGCATTTTTCTCCGGCCCAGCTGTGCGTTCCCTCCAAGCTTTCACTCCATTTTCCCCCACGCCTAGGAGATGTCCTGGCTATTTATATGGAAACTTTACCACTAAGATCAGATTGGAGATCCAGATTTTCGTCGCGAAACATCACCACGACCCTCTCTCCCTTTGTGCGCCAAGGGACCTCGGCCTCGAGATTCACCATCACTTGTCCAGGAGGACAATATTCCTTGAGTGCCAAAGGTTCGAACCTTTAGTGACGTCAAGTCCCCAAGGCATCCCCCCCTGTTGTTCGAGGAGAACACCATTAGAACAGCCATTGTTCGTTTTGAGCCCTTCGCCAAGAAACGGTTCACATCCCCCCCTGTTGTTCGAGGAGAACACCATTAGAACAGCCATTGTTCGTTTTGAGCCCTTCGCCAAGAAACGGTTCACATCCCCCCCTGTTGTTCGAGGAGAACACCATTAGAACAGCCATTGTTCGTTTTGAGCCCTTCGCCAAGAAACGGTTCACATCCCCCCCTGTTGTTCGAGGAGAACACCATTAGAACAGCCATTGTTCGTTTTGAGCCCAAATTAAATAGTATATATATATATGTCGTAGAATGACTCCCGACGATACTATATATAACACTATTCGTTGAGGGAACTTCCTTAATTATCTCTAGAGTGCGTTTTACTGTCTTGGCGGCCGATATTATGTATCTTCAAAATGCTTAAGAAGTGGAACTGAGCTCAAGGATAATAATATTGCTATCATTAATAAAATAGAGTTTTATTAATAATAACTATAAACAAAACACAAAAAGGGAAAATATTGACAAACAGAATGGAAAGGGTCGTGGAGACTCGGGCTAATCCAAGGATTTAAGGGATCAAAAAAGGTAAAACAAATATGGAGTTAAAGAGATGGGATGGTTCGATAAACCATTTAAAGCACAGGATAGAATTGACAAATAAGGGATCAATACTCAAAAGGTGACGCTTGGCTTACGTAACTTCGTTAGGGTGCAGTCGAAGGTACTTGAAGGAATATTCGGTCCGCTGGCGAGTTCCAGCAGAAGGGGGGGGGGGTGAAAGGATCCTGACGTGGCGTCTTGGGAAGGAGAACCATTCTCGACGAACGGTTTGACGAACAATGGCTGTTCTAGGTTGTTCTCTTCTGAACAAAGGGGGGATGAGAACCGTCTCTTGTCTACGGGCTCAAGAACAATGGCTGTTCTAATGTTGTTCTCCTTTGAACAACAGGGGGGGGGGGGGGGGTGAGAACCGTTTCTTGGCGAAAGGCTCAAAACGAACAATGGCTGTTCTAATACTGTTCTCCTCGAACAATAGGGGGGGGATGAGAACCGTTTCTTGGCGAAGGGCTCAAAACGAACAATGGCTGTTCTAATACTGTTCTCCTCGAACAATAGGGGGAAGATGAGAACCGTTTCTTGGCGAAGGGCTCAAAACGAACAATGGCTGTTCTAATACTGTTCTCCTCGAACAATAGGGGGAAGATGAGAACCGTTTCTTGGCGAAGGGCTCAAAACGAACAATGGCTGTTCTAATACTGTTCTCCTTGAACAATAGGGGGGGGATGAGAACCGTTTCTTGGCGAAGGGCTCAAAACGAACAATGGCTGTTCTAATACTGTTCTCCTTGAACAATAGGGGGGGGATGAGAACCGTTTCTTGGCGAAGGGCTCAAAACGAACAATGGCTGTTCTAATGTTGTTCTCCTTGAACAACAGGGGGGGATGCCTTGGGGACTTGACGTCACTAAAGGCTCGAACCTTTGGATGCGAGCGTGGCGAAATTTAGCGCGGTAGAAGTCAGGCGTCATATTATACACCGCGAGAAGTTCAGATTTGAGGGTGGAGTAATCCACCGTAGCTTCTGAGGGAAGGAATATACATAAGTCTCAGGGCTGGGAACTAAGGAGGGAGAGAAGCTTAGTGACACCGTCCGTCTCGATGTCCCAATGATTAATTTAAATTTTTGTCTCGAAGTGAGTGAGAAAAGATCCTTATTTGAATGTGGGAAGTTTACTGGAGGCGGATTAAGGGGCTTCTATACGGGAATTTACTGAACGGGCTCCGAGCCGATCGCGATTTAATTACAACTCATATGGACGAATTCTCTCACGCTCTTCGCCCTCTCTAATTTATTTTTGTTCACCTCTCTCTCTAATCTAATCTCTTTTTGTTCAGCTAATTCTCTAATCTATTTTTGTTGAGCTCTCTCTTTTCTCTCTTATTCCTCTACACAGGTGACAATGCCTTTTAACTTAAACCGAGGGATTCTCTTTGGAGTTTAAATCTCTCGAAAGACAACATTTTGTTCCTAACACTGATTTGGACTTGTGTTGTGCCTTCAATCTCGTTTTGGTCTGTTAATTTATGTTTCGGATTTTTCTAGTCTTCTTTAACACAGAATCAGCGAAAGATAAGTTGCTCATTTTTTCTTATTACTACTTAAGTTCTTTCTTTGTTTAAATAAGTGATGGAGTTCGGGGATGAAAGTGAGCATGAGTGTCGGAATGTATGCATTGGTTGTGGTGTAGTTGGTGAGGGGTATACATGTGTTGTATGTGCGCCGCGTGAATGCATTGTAGATTTAGAGGGGATGAGAATGCGAGATTTAGACAGGATATGTAGGCTGGAGGGGTTAGTCTCTGAGCTCAGGAGGGAACTTAGTGTTAGGCCTAGGGCTGGGAATAGGTTAGGTGGGGAGGTAGGCCAGTTAGATGTTTCAGGTGAAGGTAGAGGGCCGGTGGAGAAGGTAGGATATAATAGTTCTAGGGATAGTGTAGTTAGCCCCCTTGGATTAGTTAGAAATAGGCCTAGTGAGGATGGAAAACAGTGGAGAGTGGTCAGGAAACGTGGAGCTAGGGAGGCTTCTCCTGTTCTTTGTGAGAATAGGGTTGCCTCTGTTGAGGTGATTAACCAGGGGGAGAATAGGTGTGTGAGACAGAAGGATACAGAACCTATTAGCTTGACTAATAGATTCAGTGCCCTAAGAGAGAAAGTAACTGGAAGCGATATGACTGATGGGGGTGGGGGTGGAGGTAGAGTGACTGGTAGTTTGAATGAGAATAGAAGTGGGGATGGAGTTAGGTCTGTGGGGGTTAGGAATAGGGATCTGACTGAAGTGCTTGTGATGGGTGATTTGCGAGTCAGATATTTAGATAGGAAGTTGAATGCAAGTAGATTGAATGGTTTGAGGGTGTGTTTGCCGGGTGCTGGAGTGAGAGATCTGTCTGATAGGTATGAGGAGCTGGTGTCTGGCTGTGCAAGGGATGCGGTTGTGATTACACATGTAGGAGTGAATGATGTGAAGAAAGTGGGTGCATGTGAGTTACGTGAGAGGTACAAGAGGTTGATTGAAAAGGTAAAGGAAAGTAGAATGAAAGGTGTTGTGACAGGTGAACAGGTGTGCTTCCAAGAATGGATGTTGGGGTAGAATGGATGTCTCGTGCGATTGGGCTGAATTATTATGTGAGGAGAATGTGTGAGATGGGGGGTGTCATGTTTGTGGATGTGTGGGATAGGTTTGTTGGAATGAAAGAAATGTATGTGATGGATGGACTGCATTTGAGTAGGAGGGGGGTATATGTGTTGTGGGAGGAGTATGATCGTGTTATTAGGTCTTTGCGGGCGGGAAACTAGATACTAATAGTGGTCAGGGAATTATGAGAGGACATTATACTACTGAAAGTAGAATGAACTTGGCAGATAGCAGAAATAGGTTCCTAGGCGATAGAACTGAGGTCATTCAGATTTCAAGAGGTGCTTCAGGGATAGGGGGGTTAAATTGTTTCTATAAAAATGCTCCTAGTCTTAGAAACAAGAAGGATGAGCTATTTAGTTATATTAGCAATGAGGATATAGATATATTATGCGTTACTGAATCATGGGTTAATGAAATAGAATTTAGTGACACTATAAGTGAATTTGATTTGCAGGGTTATGATGTGTACATTAGTCAAAGGACAGGTAGGATTGGTGGAGGAATAATTATCTATATAAAAAACAACATTGTTTCAAGTTTAAATACTTCAATAAAGCAGGATGGAGTTGAGTCACTTTGGATAGATATTAAGTTCAGTAAAAATAGAATGGTGCATTTGGGAGCTTTTTACAGACCACCTGGGCAGACTGATGATATAGATGAACTAATGATAAGGGAGATAAGTAAGGGATGTGAAACAGATGCAGTTATTTTGGGGGACTTCAACTTAAACTTTGTGGACTGAGAAAATATGATAGGTAGGGATAAAACAAGTGGCAGGTTCAAAGAATGCTTTGAGGATAATTTTTTGAATCAATTTGTGAATGAGCCAACGAGGGGGGGACAATATATTAAATTTAGTACTTTCTAACAGTGATCATTTAGTTCAAGAATTGACTGTTGGGGAGGCATTGGGAAATAGTGACTGTCGTAGAATGCCCTCCCCCCTTTTTGTTCTAAGAGTGCTAATGTATTGATATCTTAATAATATCTTAAAGAAGAGAGCCGTTGGAAACACGTAAGGATATAGAGAAACGCAAATAATTCCCCAAATAAACTTATATTTTACCTTTATTAATTGAATACACAACATATAAACATTAACTACAGCAATACTCTGAATATTATTATAAAAAAGAATTAATTCAATTAATTTGACCCTCTAAAATTGGTTAACTTCGCTACACACCTCAATAATATAAGAATTAGGCTTACGGACTCATCTTGAGTTTAAAAGGCCTCCAGAATGTTATTGACTCATGACGCGTCCCGCCTGGCCAGATGTAGATGGGTGAAATCACGGATGTCCTTTTGGCGAGGGTAGCAGCTGGGGGGTCCCCACGGTATTCCGGGGGGAGGGGGTTCTTTAAGGACGAGAACAATTACGGTGCTTTATGCGGCACAAAGGTAGTCGTGGTCTCTCTGGCGAGAGGGAGTCAAACTTGGTTCTTAAACCAAGTTAACTTGGAGTGCGGTGTGACCACCGAGTAACGAGCTCGAGGGGGAGCTTTTCTCCTTCGTTACTTAATTCCTCATGGACGAGGACTGAACTCAGGGAGGGTCTTCTTCAAACGCGAGGATCGATGAGGGCGGGTTTCTCTTAAGAGAATAAGTTACTTAATGTTCGGTTTGGTAACCAGGAACTAGCTCGAGGATGAGCTTCTTCTTAGTTCCAGTCTTCCTCAAGGGCGAGTATAACGGAGGGGGGTTTCTCTGGCGAGAGTAAGTTGAACTTGGTTCCTCAACCAAGTTAACTTATGAGTTCGGTGTGGCCACCGAGTAACTGGCTCGAGGGGGAGCCTTTTCCTTCTTCTTTTCTTAATTTCTCAAGGACGAGGAATACCCCTGGTGTTTAAGGTGCACCAGGATATGAGGAGTCTCTCTGGCGAGAGTAAGTTGAACTTAACAAAGTTAACTTAGCGTTGGGTTTGATAATCAGGGATTAGCTCGAGGATGAGCTTCTTCTTAGCTCCTTAAGGTAGGTAGCCCTGCCTCTCTTGCAGGGTACTTCTTGGTCTGGCGAGCCAAGTACACTACCAATCCAGTATAGGTAGCTCGGTTTTAATCGAGGACTTCGTCACCTGGAGTCTGACGTATACTAACATGATTTTCCTCTGTGTTCCTCATTTATACCTTGTCACCCTACTGGGGGAGTGGTAAGGGGGAGAGGGGCTTGAGGACGGCCCCAGGAGAGTTCTTATGCGCAACGGTTTTTCCCACCGAGTCTTACATCGGCTCCTCGTTAGCCTTCGAGCTTGGGAGAAACACGTCTCCAATTTCTTATTTGACGTGAAATTGAATCTCACTCTCCTGGGGGAGATCTTGCCTTGGTCTTTCATAGCTCCGTGTGGTGCAGTGCTGCGGTCACGCGTTTGACCCACCGAGGCCTGGGCCGGATGTCTTTGCGGTAACCGCCTTGTGACTCTACCACGAGTGAACGGGGGAGGGGGGCGGAAGTGACGATTCCCCTACAGTGACCATCAGATAGTTCGTTTTAACTTGGGAATTGAGAAGGCTAAAATAAGTGAGAATGCTGTAAAAGTTCCAAATTTTCATAAGGGAGATTATGTAAAACTTCGAAGCTTGCTAAATTTGGTAGACTGGGATGTAGAATTCAGAGGTAAAAATGCTTATGGGATGTGGAATACTTTCAAGCATATAATAAATGTAGTCCAAGAGCAATGTATCCCAATAAAGGCCATTAGGAACAAAAGTAGGAAACCATTATGGTGGAATCAGGAGATGGCTGGAAAAAATTTAGAGAAGAAAAGGGCATACACAAAATTACAGGTAGAAAGTAATATTCAAAATTTAATTGATTATAGAATGGCTAGGAATGAGTTAAATAAGATTATAAAGAAGAACAAAAGGGTGTCAGAAGTTAAATTAGCTCAGGATAGCAACAAAGATCCTAGAAAGTTCTTTAGTTACTATAAAATTAATAACAAGTCTGGCAGAGTTAAAATAGGACCTATCAAATATGAAGGGGTTGTGGGAGAAACTGATGAGGAAATAGTTGAGGTACTAAATGGTCATTTTGCATCAGTATTTACAGAGGAGAAACTAAATAGTCTTATGTATAGTACTCATGGGTCAGGGAAAGAGGTGTTTACTACCATTAGTGTGGATCGGAGGACGATAAAAGGACTAATATGTGAGTTAGATACTACCAAGGCCTCCGGCTCTGATAATATTCATTCTAGGATACTTAAAGAAGGTGTAGAAAGTATTTCAATAGCTCTGGGAAAGTTGTATACTAGGTCACTGGAATATGGAGAAATACCCGATGATTGGAGGAGAGCGAATGTAGACCACATTTTCAAGAAGGGTAGTAAAGAGGATTCAAATAACTTTAGACCGGTTAGCCTAACTCCTGTAGTCTGTAAAATTCTTGAGAAAATAGTTAAAAAAGGTATTTGCCAACATATAGAGAGGGAGGGGTTAATCAGCGATGCTCAGCATGGGTTTAGATCAGGTAGATCATGTTTGACTAATTTACTAGACTTTCTGGAGTTTGTAACAAATCAAGTAGATAAAGGAGAGAATGTAAATGTAATTTACTTGTATTTAGTAAAGCATTTGATAAGGTACCACATAGGAGACTAGTTCATAAATTAAAAATGATTGGGATATGTGGGGGTGTTTCAAATTGGTTAGCTGAGTGGCTGAAAAACAGGAAGCAAATGGTAGTGCTAAATGGTGTAAAGTCAGAGTGGAGGCATGTTATCAGTGGGGTTCCTCAGGAATCAGTTCTCGGTTTATTATTATTTGTCATCTATATAAACGATCTTGGGGAGGCAGTTAATAATAAAGTGTCAATTTTTGCGGATGATACCAAATTAGCAGCTGTAGTTAAAGATATTGACGATAATTTTAAAGTGCAGGGGGATTTAAATAAATTGTTATCGTGGGCACATAAGTGGCAAATGACTTTCAACCTTGATAAGTGCAAAGTTATTAACATGGGAAAAGATAATAGAGAATTTAACTATGAAATGGATGGGCATTGGCTCAGCTCAGTAGAGGATGAGATAGATCTAAGAGTAGTAATAGATAAGTCATTAAGGTTTTCTAAGCAGTGAATTGAAGCAAGAAATAGGGCAAATAGAGTGCTGGGTTTCATTAAGAGAAATGTCAGTTACAAAAGTAAGGAGGTTATTCTTAAACTCTATAACTCTTATGTTAGGCCACATCTAGAATACTGTATACAGGCCTGGTCTCCACATTTTAGACACGATACTAACCTTCTCGAGTCAGTGCAACGGAGGGCAACAAAGATTATTCCTTTCCTGAGGCACCTTGAATATATAGATAGACTGAGGGTATTAAATATGTTCTCGTTCGAAAGGAGGTGTGTGAGAGGGGATATGATTGAGCTGTTTAAAATTTTTTTCTGAGATAGATAAATTGGATGTTAGCAAGTTTTTTGAGTTAGATGATGGAAATCGGACTAGAGGTCACCACTTGAAAAGTAAAAAGCAAGGGTTTAGGTTGGATTTAAGAAAATATATATATATATATATTATATATATATATATATATATATATATATATATATATATATATATATATATATATATACAGTCAACCCTAGGCTATTCGCGGTTCGTCATCCGCGGAAAATTTTGGAGGGGCCTTAAAATTCAAAATTTGTGCCATTTCCAGACATCCGCGGAAATCTACGTACATAGTCGTAAAACGTAAGTGTTGATTGGCTGAAATGGGACGATTCCGACTAATCAGCGTTCAGATCTCACTCTCTCGACTACTATATGTATAGTTTAAGTACCGATTTTCCACGCTCCATTCAGTGCGCTTGTGTCCCATGTGTGTGAGTGTCGATTTGTGTATTTGTCGTAATTTTGCGCGTTTTATTTCTCATTTTTCAATTGTTTGAAACCCTAAATAATTCTTGCTTTTAGCACCTTAATATTAACAATGCCTAAGCGCCGTGCATCGTCTAGTGTTGATAAAGACATGCCTAAGCGTGCCAAGAAAGTGATGAGTTTGGAGGAGAAGGCGAAAGTGTTAGATAGGTTGAAAGAAGGCAAGGAAACGGCCGAAGATGCTCGAGTGTTTAGCGTGGACGAAAGCACAATTTGATCAATTTTAAGCTGTGAAAAGG
>OZ018325.1:0-27500 GCA_963969495.1 Ceratothoa steindachneri | reverse complement strand
AAATTAAATACATTTAATTTCCCCGTTATTAATTCAATCCAAATTCTATAGACTGAACTGTTGAATAAATTCAACTTTTGTCAACTATTTTATTGGGGCTATATTATACGCAATAATTCTCCTGATTAAAGAAATATTACTGATAAATTACCTATGTTTACAGCAAAAAGTTATATCAACTCAATAAAAGTCAAGTAATGAAAATTAATTGCAATTTTATATGAGCAGAAGAATCTGTAAAAATTATAGGATGAATAAGCGTAAAAAAATTATGTTAAAAAACGCGAGCGTTGAGAAAAAAGTTTTATTTGTCGAAGGTTTTACCGCACATATCTTAAGTTCAGAGATGAAGCCCAGTTTTTTATGTTCTGTTTACTTTAATCTCGTATTGAAAGATATCATTTATTTTCCTTTTTTTATTACTCTGCCCTCTTCCCCGGGGCAACAAGGTCTTCATTTTTCTTATTCCTCTTCTCCAGGGCAACAAGGTTTTTCCTTTTTCTTATTGCTTTTCTCTCTTCCTAGGGGCAACAATGTCTTCCTTTTTCTTGTTGCTCTTTCTCTTTGCCCCGCGGCATTTAGATTCAACCAAGTTTCTGTTTTTTCTCCCTCCACTTGGATGCTCTCGTTCGCCTTTTGGATCAGACGGGGGATTTCTACCGGATTCGAGAGGACAAAAACTATGTCTGCCTTCTTAAGGAGCTAGCCGCCTACTGACGGCGCGCCAGTATGACGCATGGGTGTCGGCAGTCCCAGCCGAAAATGTCTTGATTCAGATGTCCAATCACAACACTGCTATCTCTTCCATCATCCTTCCTTTGCACACACAACACATCACTCTTCCCTACAAAACCTTCCGAAGGGGGTTCTATAAATACAGAACCCTTAACCGGAACGCTTGGCTCTCCCTCAGGCTACGAATGGGGTAAATCACTTTACTACCGCTTTTCTGGCCCCTCCCCTCAACGACGACTGGTCCCTATCGCCCTCGGGCTTGACCAGCGATTGTCACTTTGAATTTGATGTAAATTTCATTATCCGCTTTGGGGACCTCGCCCACAAACGAAAGGGATGGGTGGTGCAATGAACTGAGTTGGATCTATTTTTTTGTCTTTGTCCAATTTAGCAATGGACAGGTTCGGGCACGGAGGCCTCATGAACTTCCTAGATAGGGTGGGAATTCTCTCCCTTTTCATTTGGATTTACTTTGGTATGGGGCACATTGCTTGGTGGAGCCCTCCCCACCCCTGATGCAGGAGCGTGCCTCTTGCTTCTTCTTTCGTTTTTGTTTTTTTTTGGCGCGTGGTTTTTGATATAGCCGAGGAGTAGGCCGATATTTTTTTAATTACGGTGACCTATCCCCTTGGTGTCAATTGCTAAATGGGCGCCCTTGATCAAAAACGACCACAAAACAATGATCCCCAACTATGGACAAGGAGAGTTGAGTACTATCGAGTCCTAAACACCCCACTTTGCCCTCGATTTATACACTTATTTACATATCACCGGAAGGAGGATCAGAACTCGCTGCTGGAGTTAGTCAGATTCAGGAGAGTTGCGCATCTTCGCGGTCTAAGATGGAGTTACAGGGTGCAGGGGATAATTTGGCACTGTTGGCAACTCTGAATTCTGCACATGCGTTTTATCTGGCGCCGCTTCTCTTTTTTTACCTGTCATAGTAGACAGTCAGCTCTGCATCGTCTGTGGAGGAAGCAATATCACGGTTGAATTCTATCCTCACAAAATTTGGAAAAAGTAAGCTGTGCTGTTTGTTATTCACGCTGGGGGCTCCTAATCTTCGAGAGATTGGATTTCAATCTGAGGACGGGGCAGAGGATCAGGAAAAAGTTACAAACAAAGCAACCACCTTAAAAGACATGTCGATCCATCCCGAGAAGTGGCTTGTATAAGGCACCCAGCATAATATTTATATATATTGTTTTCTTAGTTAACATAAAAGTGGAGAGTAAAGATGAAAGCTCTCCTTATCCTCCGCTTCCAACTGCTTCGTGGGCACGAAAGCATGATAAGATACCTGGTTAAGTTCAAATAAAAGACACAACCAGGAATTTTATTAGTAAAGCTCTTTGTAGCCTATGTATTTATAACAGTAGTAAAAAATAGCAACATACCAATATCAACAATGACAACAAAAAAATACTAACACCGGTACATTATACTAAATATGCTTAGAATCTTATCCTTTGACTTTACAATTTAAAAGATGTGCATTTTAATCTTGTACACTTCTTCTCCACCCATGAACAACGTATGAAATATGGACTCGTGATTGTCTTTTTCCGTCGTGGCTACCGGATTTGCAGCGAAAATTTCATCCAACAGGAAGAGCAGTACATCCAGAGAGCATTCAAGACACTCCACTACCCAAAAGCTTTCATTTGGGAAACCAGAAGGAAATCCCAAAACATCAAGCCGCAGGTTCAGCATGCAAGGACCTCTTCCAACTCCTGATGGTTGTACCATCAAGCCCATTGGCAGTAGTACTTAACCGAACACTCGGGAATGGCACACAGCTGGTGCAGGTTTCAGAAAAGAAGGTCGCAGACCCAGTCTGGAACAAGAGGGACCGAGTAACAAGGGGAAACTTCGTAGTATATAAGATCCCTTGCATGGTATGCAAAATACTCTACTACGGCAAGACCCACGGGAGCATGGAGGCCAGTATTAGGGAGTACAAACTCGATATCCGAGTGGAGCGATTTTTCAACCCCCTCACACAGCATTTAAGGGATTTGACTAAGGCTGCATTCATTGTATCCAAAGAATTCTTGAATATAAATTCAGGTCTTGACCAGACAGGCGTTCTCCTGGATCTCAAACTGGTTGACACTGCATATGTCTCCGCCAAGAACTTTCATCCTCTACTAAAGCCTCTCCCGTAGGGACACCACTGTTGGTAGGAGTGGGAGGAAAGGGTAGAAGAAAGTTTAAGGATAGGACAGCTAGGAAATATAATAGAGACAGCAAAGTAGAGTTAGTCCTGTGACCTACAGCTTAACGTGGAATCTAAACAACCATGTGTAGCTTGTATCTATTCTAGATCGTTGCTGTTTATGGTGACCCCTGTATACGTATCTAGTGTGAGTCCTATGTGCGAATGTGATAGTTAATGAAGAATAGTTGCTGATAACGAAAGAAATTAAAAGGCTTGTAAAGAGATGCTAGTTTGACTGGAGATCAGGCAAATCTCTGCCCATTGTAGCGTACTAAAATTAAAAGTTTGTTTCGCGTGAAAATCACGCATTTCTTTTTTTTATATGTGTCTATTTGTATTTTTGTTGGGGTAGTGTTTGTTTATATACGTTGTTCAAAACTTTCTTAGTAACTATTCTTACTAAATCTGATGTATGATCCTATCTTTCTTTCTATTCTTTTTTATTCTTATTCTGGTTATAATTGTCTAGAAGCTATTGTCTGATGATGCTACAGTTGTCTAATTAATCTTACTCGTCATCAAGTTATCTTCACCTTCTCCGGTGTAGTGCTCTTTTTACTCATCTCCTCCTCTACCATCAATCATTAGGAAATTTTGGAAAAAATTGTGTGTTCTCCATCCTTCTCTTTGGGCAATTTGGTTGGTTAAATCAACTTTTATTTCATCCTGTCTGTTCTACCTTTTCCTGGCTGATTTTGCAATTATTCAGTTAAGTGGCTTTATCTTCACCTTCCTATGAAGGTCTCGTTGTCTTCTTAGTTCTCCTCTTTTAGTCTTTGTTATTATGTACATAGCTCCGTTCTATACTCTTTGGAGTCTTAATAGGTTGCTCATCGATTTTATGTACATCTTTATGATTATATAAATAATTGCGGATTGTATTATGGCCTAGTAAATTTTTCTCTTGTTCTTCATGCTGAGGTTTCTTAACTTGTACAGTAATACCAGCCCGCTTTTCCCTGATATCCACTAGCAGTAACGCTCTCTTTTCACATATACATCAGAGATCCTCCTCCTGTACACGGGTACCAGTTTAAATTTATCCCTGCTGGTTTAAATCTTCCATATTTTTCGTATCTATTGATATATCTTATCTTTTCTGCAGCCATTCTTAGCTTGCATGGGTCCGTTCCTGTAAGAGCAAACTATCAGCTGGCTGATATCATTGGGATTTTTATAGGCTGCTTGTTTGTATACATTAAAGTTGCAGTAATGTCACTGCTAGAGAACTCTACTAGTTACATACAATAGTTAAAGGGCAGATTGAAGTTAGCCAGGCAGATTTCCGGTTTGTAGCAGATTCTCCTCCAAGGTATTTTGGGAAGTTCGGTCTTAGTCTTGGCAGTATTCGTTTGTTAATAACTGTATTAAGTTATTTTCCGTCCCTGTTTACATATATATATATATATATATATATATATATATATATATATATATATATATATATATATATATATATATATATATATACCAGGATGCCCCGCAATGGGCCTTTAAATCGTGATTCAAAATGAATAGTGTCCTATTTTTAAATAGATTAGTAAAGTTTTGCACTGGTAATTTGAGGCGCCTGGGTGGTTGGTATGCTGTTGTGACAATGATGTTGCTTAACTTCCTTTGAGGTTCTATAACTAAATAGGCATCTTCCATTCCTTGTACACTTTTGAACTGCAATTCCTATTATTTGTGACTATAACATTGTCGTTCTATATCTTTATTTTCTCGTTTTATACCTTTGTTCCATATTCTGATATTGTATAATATATGGATCAATAGTTCTGAAAATTTTCTGTACATACATAATTTCCGTCTCTTTCTATCTGCATTATGTTAATTTATACTATTTTTAATTTCTTAATTTCCATATTTCAATTGACCATTTCTGTTCGTTTAGTCGTTTACCGTTGGATGTCCCATCTATTGAGATGAGTTATTGGTGTTTCCTATTCTAGGTTCTTTTTTCGTTTCACCTGGGTTCTCCCTTTGCTGGTTGCGTTCGTGGGTACTTTGGGCAATTCATCTCTGGGAGATGGATTTTTTTGCTGACGGATTTAGATTCCTCGATCAGTATTTTCCGTCTCTCCGTCCTCATTGTTTGCGTCCCCTTCTGTTTCTTGTGTCTGTTGATTTCCCATTGCCTCCTCGATTAATGCTTGGTTTGTCTTTTCCGTGACATGGATTTTAAATCTGGCCGATGTGCAGACCTCATTGGGGAATTTTATTAGTTCGAGATCGTTTTAATGTAGAATGCGTTTACGGTAGTCCCATAACTGCCAGGATTTGCAATGTTTATCATGTGTCATGTAGTATGAACGTAAGTATTGTTAGATTGAGTGTTTCACCTAAATTAATCTGCGTTGTCGGTCCTTGCTCTGGTTGATCTTTACCATTGATGTCCTTTTTTCTCCGTTTCTTTTCTCTTGGTGATTTCTCTTCTTTTGCCTTAGATCCTAGTCATATTTCTCTATCCCCCAGCTTGGCAGTTAATAAATCTTTTCAGTAAGCTTTAGCAGTTGCGCCACAAATGACCTTCTGTTTTACATTCTGAACAGATGATCAGGTCTTTGGTTAGGTCAATTTTGTGTCGTGTGATCCTTCATGGCATAACATCGGAAGCATATCTGTATGCTTGTAAAGTCGTCACTTTGTATGTGATCGGGTGGGATTCTCATGCTGAATGCGAGAATTTCTTTTAAAGGATCCTTGAAGCCATTTCACTAGATTCATAAAAGATTTTGAAGACGTGAGTGCGGTCTTTACCTTTAACCTGCTCGGATATTTTGAGTCATTGCTGCCTCTTCTGCAGTTCATTTAGTTGTTGGCATAAATTTTTACTACCCAGTCTTCTATCTTACAGTAGATATCGGTTCAGTTAGCCCCGATTTGTGAGCGCATTCCGGCTTCTATGTTCATTTATTTGAGTGTGAAAATTCCAGCTGATGAAAGTTTTGCTCTACGTCCTTGTTTTTCAGACAAATGACTGTGGAACCTAATGGAGTCGCCATACATTTGATGAGTGGAATTTATAGGTCCGAAAATATTATCTGCACTAGTTCCTGCGTAGATCCTTCTTTCGTTCGGTTTGAGATTAAGGGAAGCCTTTTAAAGTCCGGCAAAGTTACCCCTCTCCGAAGAGAGGGGTCTATGTCATTGATGTATATAGTAAATAAAATAGGCCCCAGGACTGATCCCTGGGGAACACCGCTGGTAACAGATACCCAGTCCGATTCCACGCCATTTATTATCACTCTCTGCTTCCTGTTTTTTAACCAGCTACTAATCCATCCGTATATACTACCGTTAATTCCTAGCGTACGCACTTTGTTCATGAGTTTCTGATGGGGAATTTTGTCAAATGCCTTTTTGAAATCTAGGTAAATTATATCTAATGATTTAGTATCGTTATATAGGTTGAAAAGGTTATGGTAAAAGTCAATTAGGTTTGTTAAGCACGATCTCTTAGACCTAAAACCATGCTGGTAATCACGTATAAGGTTATTGTTTTCGAAGAATTCTACTAGCTTGTCTCTAAAGATCGTTTCGAGCAACTTTCCAACTATTGAGGCTTTAGCTAATGGGTCTAAGAGAGAAAGAGAGAGAGAGAGAGAGAGAGAGAGAGAGAGAGAGAGAGAGAGAGAGAGAGTAACAAGGAGTAACAAGGAAAGTAAGTACCCTAGGAGACTTTACGGTCCATTCAAAGAGGGTACCTAAGGACTATCAATCGAGCAGGCACATGACTGCTCAATTATTTTGCGTCCCTTCAACGGACACTTTTCAAGACTTTGTCTAGTCTTGACTTGAACTGGTCAACAGATTCACTGTTGACAACTTCCAATGGAAGTGCGTTCCACTTACCGTAGATACTGTACGTGAAAAAATTTCCACACATATTGCGGTTGTAACGCTTCAGTTCAGGTTTGAAGCCGTGATTGCGCGTTCTGTTCTCACTCAGTGTGAAAATATCCCGGTAGTCAACATTGTCGAACCCTCGAAGTATTTTGAAAACTTCGATGAGCTGACCACGCAGTCTACGGGTTTCCAGCGAGAACATATCTAATTCCCTTAGTCTATCCTTATAACTTTTATGTCGGATAGAGGGAATCAGCTTGGTTGCCCTGGCTTGTACGCGTTCCCATCTCGCGATGTCCTTTCGCAATGAAGGACTCCAAAATTGTACGGCATACTCCAGGTGCGGTCGGACAAGTGAGTTGTTTAGGCACAGTACAATCTCCTGGTTCCGATAACCAAACTGGCGCTTAATATAGCCTAGCATCCTTTGGGCCTTTTTCTCCGCCTCAATGCACTGTTTCAAGAACTTGAGGTCACTAGTGATAGTAACACCCAAGTCCTTCTCAGTGTCACTCGATTCAAGAGTAGTGCCCTTAAGGATATACTGAGGTTGAGGGTTTCTGTGGCCGATATGCATAACTTTGCATTTGTTCACGTTAAAAGGTATTTGCCACGTTTCCGACCATTCCTCAATCTTCCCAAGATCTTCCTGCAGGCGGGCAGTATTTCCATCCTTTGCAACGTTCATACCAAGCTTGGTATCGTCGGCAAATTTGGAAATCTTGGCAACCATGTCACCGTGTATGTCGTTGACGTAGATTATGAATAGTAGTGGTCCCAGGACAGAACCTTGAGGCACCCCGCTAGTAACGGGCACCCACTCAGAAGACTGTCCATTTACCACCACCCGTTGCCGTCTGCCACTTAGCCAGTTCTCGATCCAGCCTGCTACCTTTCCGTCTATGCCAAGCGCTCGCACTTTCCGGAGAAGGCGGCGGTGTGGTACCTTATCAAAGGCTTTCTGAAAGTCTAGGTACACCACATCCACCGCCTTGTCCCGATCGTGCTCACTGAAAACGAAGTGGAAGAATTCTACAAGGTTCGTCAGGCATGACCGTTGCCTTCGGAAGCCGTGCTGGGAACTCCTCAGTAGCAGGTTTGACTCTAAATACGAAGTCACTTTGTCCACCATGATGCTTTTCATGAGTTTACCGACTATCGAAATCAGACTGATAGGTCGGTAGTTCGACGGTTGGTTACGGTCTCCTTTCCCTAAGATAGGAGTCACCTCTGCCTCACGCCAGTCTCTAGGAACGCATTTGGTCCGGATTGACATGTTGAAGATTGCGCTCAGGTGTCGTGACACTTGATCGCGCACTTCTTTCAACACTTTAGGTAGAAACCCATCCGGGCCAGGTGACTTATTCGTCATTAGGTCACTGATCTTCTTTTTGATTTCAACTTTGGTGAAGTCCATATCCTCCAGCTTTTCCCCCGAGTAGGAATCCATCGGCTGGGGGATTAGGCCACATTCTTCAGTAAACACTGAAGTGAAATAGTCGTTGAGGAGGTTAGCATTTTCTGCATCTGATTTCTTTAATGTCCCCTCCTCGTTCCTCAAAGGGCCAATCGTTCGACGGATTGGTTTACGGCTGTTTACATATCCAAAGAACTCCTTGGGATTCTCATTACAGAGTCTCGCCACTCGAAGTTCCTCAGACCGCTTAGCGAACCCTTATGCTGGACTTCACTCTCCTGGCTAGCCTCCGGTATTTGTCAAAGTCACCAGACATCTTCGATTGTCGTTACATAGTTCTCTTGTCCCTAAGCAGTTGGCCGATTTCTCGATTAAACCACTTATGTTGAACAGAAGACAGACGGGGGCATTTCAGAGGGATGAAACGCGATTAAGGACTCATGAATGTGGTTTTGAAACTATGTCACGAGACTTCAACGGCATCGCACACTTCTAGCCTCACGTCAGTCAATCCAGCTCGAAGGCTTGCAAAGTCTGCTCTTCTCAAGTCAAGTTTCTTTGATTGACTGGCAACAGACCTTACCTTCGGGATCTTGACCCTAAATCTAACTAGCTGGTGATCACTGCCACCGAGCTCTTCGCCTACAGAGATATCCTCAACGATATCATCCTTTAGAGGTGAAGACCAAGTTGAGGATATTGTCTCCTCTCGTCGGTTCTCTGACCCATTGAGTGAGGAACTCGTTGTTGGCGAACTCCAGGAGTAGCGCGCTTTCGCCACAGGCTGCTCTGGTTTCCCAGTCAACTTGGCTGTTGAAATCGCCCATAACGATGCACACTCTGCCTTGAACCAGCTCACCCAGCAGCTGGTACAGTTCCCTGTCCTTCTCAACGGGTTGGGAAGGGGGTCTGTAAAGCACCAGGGTCCTGTATCTGACAGGACCGATCTCTAGGTCAACGCCTAGGAGCTCGTGGTCGGATATAACGTTGGAGTTCGTAGATTTGATTGTATCCTTGACATACAACATTACACCGCCACCCTCTCTGTCTGGCCTATCTTTGTGGAAGGTTTAGGAGCCAGGAACCGTGAATTCGCCTTCAAAGTCTCGGTTTGACGTTTTTATCCACGATTCTGTTATGGCTACCATTTCGGGTTCTTCCGTCGCTACGAGGCCACGGAGCTCAGGAAACTTGTTCCTGATTGACCTCGCATTGAACAGAAGAACTTTCAAGGAGTCCCCTAATGTAGGACTCCTTATACTCTTCCGTTTCCCGGCTTCCTGTTTGTCGTGGTGGCACCATTTTTGACAACCTCCGAGAAGGTTGTTTGGGGAGTGACCCGGGCGTACTGGCGTACGTCCGCCTTCCCAATGGGCCGGACACTCTTTGGGTGCGCTCCACGACATCCTGGATGAGGTTGGCTAGGAACGCCTTGCCCTTAAAGGAGAGGTGCACCCCGTCCCTTTGGTAGAGGTCTTTTATACCATAGAATACGGCGTACGGGTCCACAAAAAAGACACCCTCAGCCGTACAGAGGTCTGCAAGGCGCCTGTTTAGCGACATGTTCCTCAAGTGGGCAGTCCGGCTTGGACCCCACCTCGGGAGCATCCCCACCACGACGCATCTGCGGGTTTTCAATCCACAGTCGTCAACAGCGCCCATAACTGTCCTCATAATTTCACCTGTAGGGCCTACCCTACCTCCTCTGAAGTAGAGGTCGTTGCCACTTACCATAAGGGCAACGACTGAAGTCTCTGAAATCTGAGACTTCTCGGCCTCAGCTCTTACCTGCTTATTCCCACAACCTAGGATGCAGCTCACCTTAACGCTTGTGCGAAGGCGGGCCGCTAGCAGGGGCTTCAGACCCCGTGCTTGAGAATCACCAATAAGGGTGACTCTTGCACATTTGACTGCCGACGACTTAGTCTTTCCTTTCGGAGGCGACTTGCCGCTTTCCTCTTGTATCTCTACTTTTTTTTTCTTCTTCTTATTCTTCCTCTTATTCTTCTTCTTGACTTCCTTTGCTATCTCTTCGTTTGTTTCCCGCTTCTCTTCTTCTGCTTCTACTTTCTCTTCTTCTGTTTCCAGTTTCTTTTCTTCTCTTTCTACTTTCTCTTCTTCTCCTTTTACTTTCTCTTCTTTTCTTTCTACTTTCTCTTCTTCTATTTCTACTTTCTCTTCTTTCTTCTTTCTTTTCTTCTTTTTGGCTCGTTGAGGAAGCCCTTCAGCAGAAGAAATCGGCTGTTGGACGTCGGGAGCCTTCTAGCCTGAGCATCTGCATCTCTCTGTTTTTAAGAGTTGAACTTCCCTTTTAAGGAGGGAGTTCTCCTCTCTCAGTTGAGCGATGCTCTCGCCCAGGCACTTCTCGAGTTCGCAGAAGTCACAGACACTGACGCCATCTGTGAGTTCCTTGCAACTCCTTCCCCCGAAGTCTTCACTCCATCTGTAGACTTTGCATATTTTGCAGGTTAGCAACGGAGGACCATTCTTCTTCGCCATCTTACAAAAATCTCGGACCATACGCATTAAAAAGGGTGTTTTTGGTTGTGATTTTCTCTCGCACTAATCACATCCACCTATTTCCAAGAGGTTTTCGGTCGTTCGGCGAACAGAAACCCTTTGATCAAGCACACCAACCCTAAGGTCTCCCCTGGGCCGGACGTCCCCAATCGTGCCTCAGCTCCCAACTGAGCAGCACGAGAGCCCCAGTGAACTGGTTCTCTGATTTTTCGACAGGGGTGGTTGAGGTGTAACTGTCTTCCTACTAAGCCCTACTAATCAACTAAAAACGGCCAGACTTGAGGCAAATAGTAAAGCTAAGTGCCCACGACTTCATCCGAGATCTTTAGCTGATCTGGCAACCAGCAAGGCACAAAAGCTCTCTCTCCAAAGATCTGTTGAGCCTTTATTCACCAAGTAGCGGTCACAGGGAGCTGGTCAGGCAATTACACGTTAGGCGAAAGCTTCTAAGGGGTACCTAGCATTTCTCCATTAATCGTACCCCAAACGCCAAAGATCCTTTCAATCTCAGTCTCTTGTAACCTATGAGTGCTCCAAGGCGTTATTTAAAGAGGTTCCAAAGCCTCTCTTCTCACGCGGCATAAGGGAGCTGGTGAGGCCGTTATTAATAAACAACTTATGTGTAATAGAGATGAAGGGGTTTTTTGTATTGGGATTTTGTTTTGATTTTTTGACAGTTGAAGAGAGTTGGCGAAACTTAGTACTAACAGAATCTAAGAGGTTGGTAGGGGGATGCAAGGAGACGCATCAAAGAAGTGGTAGAGAAGTTTGACAACAATTAGTCTGGATCCTACTACAGCTACCTTACTGGCGTGGGTGACCCTACCGGACTAAAAGTCCCCCAGCTTAGCTAGCTTAACTCAGGCAGATCACGCAAGCTCTCTCACCGACGACAAGGTGGTTGTGTTGAGAGAGAGAGAAAGAGAGGGAGAGAGAAAGAGAGAGAGAGAGAGAGAGAGAGTTACATAGAGTGACATAGATACACAGATCACACGGGCCTTACGGCCCAGACTAAGGTGATCTGGCCTTAAATCTACTGCCACTTACACATAGAATAGTAGAAGTAAAGGATAGAAAAGTTTTAGGCTCTCCCCACCCTCCACTTCCTCCGGCAAAAGCCGTACATGAAATAATTTGGGAAAAGTACCTTGCAGGTGTAAGAAGACAGTACCTGATGGAAATTTGCATTGAATAGTAATTAAATGAAATGAATGTGAAAACCACTTACATACACCTGAAAGACTTATATTTTTGTAATATTATTTTATTTTGTAGCTTATGCTAAACAATTCCAATATTTGTTAAGTGTTTGTCTAATCTCATTTTAAATGAATCTATAGTTCTGCTGTCCACTACTGCGTTTGGCAAATTATTCCAATCATTAATAATCGAGTAAGTGAAGTAGTGAATCATGAAGTTTTGAATCATGTCCACGGGTGGGACATTCCCCTGTCAATGTGAACAAGTTATTGGCATTAACGTTGTTAAATCCTTTAAGTATTTCGAAGCACTCTATAAGCTGCCCCCTTTGCCTTCGTTTTCTGACGGAAAATAGATTGAGTTTTTTTAGCCTCTCGTGGTAAGGTTTGTTACGTACTGACGGGATAAGTTTTGTCGCTCTGTGTTGTACAGCTTCTAATTTATCTATGTCTTTTATTAAGTAAGGGGCCCAGAACTGTACAGCGTATTCGAGATGGGGCCTGACAATACTTTTATATAGTGGCATAATTATCTCCTCGCTTTAATAAGTAAAGTTTCTTTTTATAAATCCTAGTGCTGCGTTAGCTTTGTTTGCAGCAGCTGCGCATTGGTTTGATGTTTTTAAGTTTTCTGTAATTATTACTCCTAAATCTTTAACCTGCGGGGTTGTGTTTATTAAGCCGCCTTGCATTGTATAGGTGTATTTTTTGTTTTTCGTTCCGCACTGAAGGATCTGGCATTTGTCGATATTAAATGGCATTTGCCACTTCTCAGACCATTCGGTAATTTTATTTATATCAGCTTGCAGGCTAGCCCTGTCCTCTTCGCATAATACTGAGTTACCTATTTTCGTGTCATCTGCAAATTTAGATATAATATTATTTATTCCAACGTCTATGTCATGGATGTATATAGTAAATAAAATAGGCCCCAGGACTAATCCCTGGGGAACACCGCTGGTAACAGATACCCATTCCGATTCCACGCCATTTATTATCACTCTCTGCTTCCTGTTTTTTAACCAGCTACTAATCCATCCGTATATATTACCTGTAATTCCTAGCGTACGCACTTTGTTCATGAGTTTCTGATTGGGAATTTTGTCAAATGCCTTAAAAACTAGGTAAATTATATCTAATTATTTAGTATCGTTATATAGGTTGAAAAGGTTATGGTAGGAGTCAATTAGGTTTGTTAAGCACGATCTCTTAGACCTAAAACCATGCTGGCTATCACGTATAAGGTTATTGTTTTCGAGGAATTCTACTAGCTTGTCTCTAATGATCGTTTCGAGCAACTTTCCAACTATTGAGGTTAAGCTAATGGGTCTGTAATTACTGGCCTGGTTTTTACATCCCTTCTTAAAGATAGTTGTGACGTTAGCTTTCCTCCAATCATCAGGGACGACCCCATGCTCGAGAGATTTGTTAAAAATGAGAGCAAGTGACTCTGCTAACTCATTATGGACATGTTTTAAGATTCTTGGGTAAAATATATCAGGACCAAGAGTCTTGTACGAGTTCATTTTCTTTAATTTATCAATTACTAGTTGCGGATTTACTTCCAGGCTCCTTAGTGATGGGTGTCTGACCTGTATAGACTCGTTGTTATCGTTATTAGTATATCCTAAGGTGAAGACTGAACTAAAAAACTCGTTTAAAATATTAGCCATACCCATATCATCTGAAATAATTTCACCTAACTGGTTTTTCAAGGGGCCAATCCCGCTTCTCATTTGCCTATTTCTATTGATATAAGTATAGAAGTGTTTGGGATTAGTGGTGCTTGCTTTCGCTATCTCGATTTCGTATTGACGTTTCGTTAATCTTATGAGTGTTTTAACCTTTCTTCTGCTAGAGTTATATTGTTGCTTAACTTGATAGCTTCTATTGTGTTTTAATAATGTGTGGAGACGGTTCCTCTCTCTAATTGCTCGTTTGATGTCATTATTAAACCACGGCGGATTGCCTCTATTCGCGTTACTATTCCTTGTCTTAAGAGGAACATGGTTTTCTTGGGCTATAAAAAATAGTTCTTTAAATTTATTCCAAAGTTGATTTACATCTTCTATTTCTATCAGCTGCTCGTGAATATTTCCCAGGGCTTCTCTGAGGCCGTCTAAGTTAGCTTTACTGTGGTCTGGTACTTTTGAATAGTTATTGGTAGTTGAATACCTGGCATTTAGATCAAAGCGGATTAGTTTATGGTCACATGTACCTATATGTTCCGCTACGGCCAGAGTTGATATTAAATTTTCCTGGGATGCAATAACTAGGTCTAGTATATTATTTCCTCTGGTTGGCTTCCTTACGCATTGGTGTAAATAATTAGTATCGATGAAATTTGTCATTAATTTCCAGGTCCTCATTAACGGTAGTATTTGGGCGACGGTAAACAGTGCTTATGTTTATTTTAAAATCTCGTAAATGTAGTTTAACACAGATCAGCTCCACTTCATTATTTGTAAGTTCTACCTCAGTTACTTTTAATTCTGATCTTATATATAGTCCCACTCCTCCTCCAAGCCTTCCATTGGCCCTGTTTTTGTAAAATAATCTATAGCCTTCTAGCATGTATTCACATAATAAGTCTTTTATGCCAATTTGTAGATGGGTCTCAGTTAAGGCTATGATGTCAACCTCTTCCGTTCGCTATTAGACATTTAAGTTCTGTAATATGTTTTCTAAGGCTACGTGCATTAAAAGTTATTATTTTGATTGTACTGATTTCTTTTGAAGGTGAGCGGGTGAGACTATTCATTAGTTTCCCTGTCTGTGGGTGGGGGTGGGGGTCAGGGCCGGGGAGGATCGGGGAGGGGGAGGCAGCTGCTTGAGCGTAGCCACGGGGATTAAAGGGATTTGCAACAGGGCGAGGAGTGACATGGAAATTAAATGGGTTATCGGTAGGGCGAGGAGTTACATGGAAATTAAATGGGCTTGGAGGTGTGGCTTGGGAGGGCGTATTGGACATCTGGGTTGGGTTAGCTAGGGTTGAGGGGGTCCCTACCCTGTGCCTTCGGTCAGGTGAGGCAGGGGAAACCCGTTCTGTGGCAGGTGTGGGAGGGTTATTTGTTTGACTCTGGCATCTCTTATGTATATTATATACAGCGTTGTTTAGTAATTTACTCATTAACTGTACTCCTGCTTGTGACAAATGGATACCATCTCTGTTTGTTAGCCAAGGCTTATTATGGAAGCTACTCCATGTGTCGTTATATAACACATGTTCTTTCTCACACATTTCTTTTAGAGATTCATTGATTCCTAGAGCTCTGATGTTACTGTAGTGATTGTTGGCTCTCATACGTGGCAGTATTCCATTAACTATGCATTTATTTGTCTTGGATCTCATTTCTTTTATTAGCTTGTTATAATTGGCTAGTATTTCCCTACTTGTGGCTTTACCACCGTCATATGCATCGTTACTACCCAGGTTAACTAGTAAGCATGAACTCCTGGGGACTTTTGCTTTCTTAAGGTCTTCAGTAATTATGTCTAAAGTACCACCTGGTATTACCTTGACCATTCTGTTCTTCCTTTCCATGGCAAATGCTACACCCTGAACTTTTAAAAGTGAGTCAGACAAGACATAGGTGTTAACTTCATTGCTGCTGGATTTCCTAACCTGTTTTTCTCCGTTATGCGACTTTACCCTTCAGGAGCTTGCCTCCCCTATAGCAGCAAACCTGTTCGCCAGAGTGAATGTTGGGGGGTTATCCACTCTCTTTACCTTTTTGAATTATTTCTAACTTCCTGAAAACCCTGGTTGGTATGAGCCTCATTTATTACTTTATTGCTGAGTTTACTTACTTCTTATTTAAGGTGAATCACTTCTTCCTTTAGATGGCAGTTTTCTAATTTAAGAGCCTCAGTCTCTTTCCTATTCTCTTCAATGAGGTTTTCGAGGAAAGCAAGAGAGAGTTACAAGGAGTTACAAGGAAAGATAGTACCTCAGAAGACTAAGTTAGTCCATACCGAGGAGGTACTCATTTAATATTGCTATTCAATCTACTCGTCATAGAAATAGTATAGTAAAGTTTAAGGCTCTCCCCTACCACCTCTCCCGTAAGCGTAATAAAGAGAGAGAGAGAGAGAGAGAGAGAGATAGAGAGAGAAAGAGAGAGAGAGAGAGAGTTACATAGAGTTACATAGATACACAGATCACACGGGCCTTACGGCCCAGACTAAGGTGATCTGGCCTTAAATCTACTGCCACTTACACATAGAATAGTAGAAGTAAAGAATAGCAAAGTTCTAGGCTCTCCCCACCCTCCACCATCTCCGGCAAAAGCCGTACATGAAATAATTTGGAAAAAGTACCTTGCAGGTGTAAGAAGACAGTACCTGAAGGAAATTTGCATTGAATAGTAATTAAATGAAATGAATGTGAAAAACACTTACATACACCTGAAAGAGTTATAGTTTTGTAATATTATTTTATTTTGTAGCTTATGCTGAACAATTCCAATATTTGTTGAGTGTTTGTCTAATCTCATTTTAAAGGAATCTATAGTGCTACTGTCCACTGCCTCGTTTGGCAAATTATTCCAATCATTAATAATCGAGTAAGTGAAGAAGTTTTTTATTACATCCATAGTGGCTCTTTTACCCTGAAGTTTTGAATCATGTCCACGGGTGGGACACTTCCCTGTCAGTGTGAAAGGTTATTGGCATTAACGTTGTTAAATCCTTTAAGTATTTTGAAGCACTCTATAAGCTGCCCCCTTAGCCTTCGTTTTCTGACGGAAAATAGATTGAGTTTTTTTAGCCTCTCGTGGTAAGGTTTGTTACGTACTGACGGGATAAGTTTTGTCACTCTGTGTTGTACAGCTTCTAATTTATCTATGTCTTTTATTAAGTAAGGGGCCCAGAACTGTACAGCGTATTCGAGATGGGGCCTGACAATACTTTTATATAGTGGCATAATTATCTTCTCGCTTTTATAAGTAAAGTTTCTTTTTATAAATCCTAGTGCTGTGTTAGCTTTGTTTGCAGCAGCTGCGCATTGGTTTGATGTTTTTAAGTTTTCTGTAATAATTACTCCTAAATCTTTAACCTGCGGGGTTGTGTTTATTAGGCCGCCTTGCATTGTATAGGTGTATTTTTTGTTTTTTGTTCCGCACTGAAGGATTTGGCATTTGTCGATATTAAATGGCATTTGCCACTTCTCAGACCATTCGGTAATTTTATTTATATCAGCTTGCAGGCTAGCCCTGTCCTCTTCGCATAATACTGAGTTACCTATTTTCGTGTCATCTGCAAATTTAGATATGATATTATTTATTCCAACGTCTATGTCATTGATGTATATAGTAAATAAAATAGGCCCCAGCACTGATCCCTGGGGAACACCGCTGGTAACAGATACCCAGTCCGATTCCACGCCATTTATTATCACTCTCTGCTTCCTGTTTTTTAACCAGCTACTAATCCATCCGTATATATTACCGTTAATTCCTAGCGTACGCACTTTGTTCATGAGTTTCTGATGGGGAATTTTGTCAAATGCCTTTTTATAATCTAGGTAAATTATATCTAATGATTTAGTATCGTTATATAGGTTGAAAAGGTTATGGTAAAAGTGAATTAGGTTTGTTAAGCACGATCTCTTAGACCTAAAACCATGCTGGCTATCGCGTATAAGGTTAGAGAGAGAGAGAGAGAGAGAGAGAGAGAGAGAGAGAGAGAGAGAGAGAGAGAGAGTCACAAGGAGTCACAAGGAAAAGAAGTACCCTAGAAGACCTTACGGTCCATACGAGAGGGTACTTGTTACGAGTCAGGGACTCGTGAGCCTGTCAGCGAACCAGGACTTTATCCAGGCGCCTTTTGAACTGCTCCACAGAGTCGCTGTTCACGACTTCTGGCGGAAGCGCGTTCCACTCGTTGCAAATACTGTAACTGAAGAAGTTCCCCCATCTGTCCCGGTGATAACGCGGCAGCTCAATTTTGTAGCCGTGGTTTCTCGTTACGCCCTCGCTTAGTTGGAACATGTCCCCGTTGCCTACGTGGTCAATACCTCGGAGGATTTTGAAGACCTCGATTAATTGACCGCGCCGTCTTCGGGTTTCCAGTGAGAAGAGGTTTAGTTCTTCTAGGCGGGCTTCGTAACTTTTGTGCCTGATCGAGGGGATCAGTTTGGTCGCCCTGGCTTGTACTCGCTCCAGTCGGGCGATGTCCTTCCGAAGGGATGGACTCCAAAACTGGACTGCGTACTCCAGGTGAGGTCGGACCAGGGAATTAAAGAGAGTGAGAACGATTTCCCTGTTCCGATACCCAAACTGTCGCTTGATATACCCCAAGATTCTCTGGGCTTTCTTCTCCGCCTCGATGCACTGCTTGGAAAACTTGAGGTCGCTGGTGATCACGACTCCCAAGTCTTTTTCCATGTCTGTGCTGTCGAGCGCCGAGTTTTTGAGGCTGTAGACGGCTTGGGGATTTCTGTGGCCGATGTGCATCACCTTGCACTTTTCGACATTGAACGGCATTTGCCATTTGTCTGACCACTCCCCGAGTTTCCTCAAGTCGGCTTGGAGTCTCTCGACGTTTTCCGCGTCTGCCACGTTCATACCTAGTTTGGTATCGTCGGCAAATTTGGAAATCCTCGCAGTTATGCCATCATCTATGTCGTTTACATAGATGATGAAGAGTAGGGGGCCCAGCACGGAGCCTTGGGGAACGCCGCTTGTTACCGGTAGCCAACCGGACTTTTGCCCGTTCACACTACTCGCTGCCTTCGACTATGCAGCCAGTTTTCGATCCAGTCACCTACAGCTCCGGCGATGCCTAGCGCTCGAACCTTTTTCAGCAATCGGCGGTGGGGCACCTTGTCGAAGGCCTTCTTCAAGTCGAGGTAGATGACATCCACCGCCTTCTCCCGGTCGTGCTCGCTGAACACGAAGTGGAAGAATTCCAAAAGGTTCGTTAGGCATGACCTGTGCCGCCGGAACCCGTGTTGGGAATTCCTCAATAGGTGGTTGGACTCGACGTGCTGCGTTATTTCGTCAACCAGGATACTTTCCATCAATTTTCCTACTACCGACGTCAGGCTGATTGGCCGGTAGTTAGATGGCTCGCTCGCGTTACCCTTTTTGAATATGGGGGTGACTTCCGCGTCTCGCCAGTCCTTTGGCACGCGTCCAGTCTCGAGCGATTTCCTGAAGATCGAGCAGAGATGTGGGGAGACCTCATCTCGCACTTCCTTCAGCACCCGTGGTAAGAAGCCATCGGGCCCTGGCGAGAGAGAGAGAGAGAGAGAGAGAGAGAGAGAGAGAGAGTCACAAGGAGTCACAAGGAAAAGAAGTACCCTAGAAGACCTTACGGTCCATACGAGAGGGTACTTGTTACGAGTCAGGGACTCGTGAGCCTGTCAGCGAACCAGGACTTTATCCAGGCGCCTTTTGAACTGCTCCACAGAGTCGCTGTTCACGACTTCTGGCGGAAGCGCGTTCCACTCGTTGCAGATACTGTAACTGAAGAAGTTCCCGCATCTGTCCCGGTGATAACGCGGCAGCTCAATTTTGTAGCCGTGGTTTCTCGTTACGCCCTCGCTTAGTTGGAACATGTCCCCGTTGCCTACGTGGTCAATACCTCGGAGGATTTTGAAGACCTCGATTAATTGACCGCGCCGTCTTCGGGTTTCCAGTGAGAAGAGGTTTAGTTCTTCTAGGCGGGCTTCGTAACTTTTGTGCCTGATCGAGGGGATCAGTTTGGTCGCCCTGGCTTGTACTCGCTCCAGTCGGGCGATGTCCTTCCGAAGGGATGGACTCCAAAACTGGACTGCGTACTCCAGGTGAGGTCGGACCAGGGAATTAAAGAGAGTGAGAACGATTTCCCTGTTCCGATACCCAAACTGTCGCTTGATATACCCCAAGATTCTCTGGGCTTTCTTCTCCGCCTCGATGCACTGCTTGGAAAACTTGAGGTCGCTGGTGATCACGACTCCCAAGTCTTTTTCCATGTCTGTGCTGTCGAGCGCCGAGTTTTTGAGGCTGTAGACGGCTTGGGGATTTCTGTGGCCGATGTGCATCACCTTGCACTTTTCGACATTGAACGGCATTTGCCATTTGTCTGACCACTCCCCGAGTTTCCTCAAGTCGGCTTGGAGTCTCTCGACGTTTTCCGCGTCTGCCACGTTCATACCTAGTTTGGTATCGTCGGCAAATTTGGAAATCCTCGCAGTTATGCCATCATCTATGTCGTTTACATAGATGATGAAGAGTAGGGGGCCCAGCACGGAGCCTTGGGGAACGCCGCTTGTTACCGGTAGCCAACCGGACTTTTGCCCGTTCACCACTACTCGCTGCCTTCGACTATGCAGCCAGTTTTCGATCCAGTCACCTACAGCTCCGGCGATGCCTAGCGCTCGAACCTTTTTCAGCAATCGGCGGTGGGGCACCTTGTCGAAGGCCTTCTTCAAGTCGAGGTAGATGACATCCACCGCCTTCTCCCGGTCGTGTTCGCTGAACACGAAGTGGAAGAATTCCAAAAGGTTCGTTAGGCATGACCTGTGCCGCCGGAACCCGTGTTGGGAATTCCTCAATAGGTGGTTGGACTCGACGTGCTGCGTTATTTTGTCAACCAGGATACTTTCCATCAATTTTCCTACTACCGACGTCAGGCTGATCGGCCGGTAGTTAGATGGCTCGCTCGCGTTACCCTTTTTGAATATGGGGGTGACTTCCGCGTCTCGCCAGTCCTTTGGCACGCATCCAGTCTCGAGCGATTTCCTGAAGATCGAGCAGAGATGTGGGGAGACCTCATCTCGCACTTCCTTCAGCACCCGTGGTAAGAAGCCATCGGGCCCTGGCGACTTGTAGCGGTTCAAAGCGTCGATCTTTGAACGCACTGTCGTCTCTTCGAAGTGAAATCTCTCCAATTGCTCTGAGCCTTCGTACTTGTCACGAGGCTCAGGGGTGGTGTCCTTCTCCTCAGTGAAAACTGACGAGAAGTACTTGTTGAGGATGGTCGCATTCGCTTCGTCACTGAGCTCTAGCTCACCATCCTCTTTCACCAAGGGACCGATCCGTCTACGTGTCGGCTTACGGCTGTTTACGTATCCGAAGAATTCCTTGGGGCTCTCTTTGCAGAGTCTCGCCACACGGACTTCTTCGGCGCGTTTCGCCACCCTTATCATGGACTTGACACTTCGGCATAGACTTTTGTAGTGCTCGAATTCTTCAGTGTTCTTCGCTTGGCGATAGGCGGTTTTTCTCTTCCGTAGGGTTCTCCCGATTTCGGGGGTGAACCACTTGGGTTGAGTAGCTCCGACTCGGCCGCGTTCTGATGGAATGAATCGTGACTGCAGGGCCATGAATGAGTTTTTGAAATTCTTCCATGGTTGCTCGACGTTGTCACTATCTACCACCTCTATCGCTGCCACGCCAGCACGAAGTCCCGCGAAATTTGCCTTTCTGAAGTTCAGCTTGGCTGCAGCACGAGCTACTGCTTCGCGAGCTGGGACTCGAATGCAGAACCTGATGAGGCGGTGGTCGCTGCCACCTAGCTCCTCATCTACACTAACTTCCTCAATGATGTCATCCTCGGATGTGAGAACTAGGTCGAGGATGTTTGCACCTCGTGTTGGTTCTCTCACCCATTGAGTGAAGAATCCTTCATTTACGAAGTTAAGGAGCCGTATGTTGTCGATGCGGGTTTCTCTGGTTGCCCAGTCAACGTGAGTGTTGAAGTCCCCCATGACGATACTCACCCTGCCTTCAGTTAACTGATTCAGTTTATTATAGAGGTCCCTGTCTTGATCCTCCGTCGAGGATGGGGGTCTATAAACTGTAACAGTCCTGTACTTGGTGGTACCCAGCTCCAAGTCCACGCATAGGACTTCTTGGTGGGCGGTGGTGGTGCTGCTCGTTGCCGTGAATACACTTCTCACGTACACCACCACTCCGCCCCCCTCCTTCGCCAGCCGGTCTTTGTGGAAGATCTGGTAGCCCGGGATTGTGAATTCGCCCTCAAAGTCACGAACAGAGGTTCGAATCCACGACTCCGTGATGGCCACCAGATCTGGTTCTTCCGTTGCTACGAGGGCCACTAATTCCAGAAACTTGTTCCGGATGGACCTCGCGTTGAACAGAAGAACCTTAAGGGAGTTCCCGGCTGGTGGTCTCCCTAAGTTCGACCGTTTCCCGCCGCCTTTGGCTTGGCGGCAGGAACGGTCCTCCTTTCCCGAACAGACCGGACGCAGCGGTTAACCGTCTCCTGGATGAGGTTAGCCAGCATGGCTTTTCCCTTCATCGACAGGTGGGCTCCGTCCCTTTGGTAGAGGTCGTTCCTACCAAAGAACGTCCGGAAAGGGTCCGCGAAGAAGACCCCTTCAGCTGTACAGAGGTCTCTCAACCTCTGGTTTACCAGCTCATTGCGACGGTATGTAATGGGGTTAGGGCTCCTCCGTGGAAGGATCCCGACAACGACCCTCCTCCTCGTCTTTAGTCCGCAGTCGTCGACTGCCCCCATGACGTTCTGGAGTATTGGTTCTGTCACCCCTGCTCCCCCGTTGCGGAAGTAGAGGTCGTTGCCACTAGCCAGAATGGCAACTACTGAAGAGTCAGGTGTGGGACTCTTCTCCACCTCCTTTCTCAGTGCCTTATTACCCTTGCCGGGCAGGCACTTGACCTCCACTTTCTTTTGGAGCCGTGCTCGCAGGAACGGTTCTAGTCCTCGAGCCTGAGAGTCACCATAGACAGTGACCTCCGGTTTCTTGGACGCTTTCTCCTTCTTCCTCTCCACCTTCTTCCAGCCATCTGCCTTCGTGCTCTTTTCCTTCTCTTTCGTGTTTAAAGCTTCGCTCTCTTCTTTTTTCTTCTTTTCAATCTTCTATTCTTCCCTTTTCTGCTTCCTTCTATTCTTCTTCCTTTCTTGCTTCTTTCGCTTTCTCTCCTTTTTCTCATCTTCTGTGATGGGAGTTTTGGGGGGTTTCTTGACGGCGGCTGCGTAGCTGCCATCATTGTCCCCTCCACTACCCTCAGCGGTCTTCTCCTCAGCCGTAGCGCTCGAGTCGTCACTCGAGTGCTTGAGGTCGAGTGCATTCTTTAGGAGGGCGACTTGGCTCTTAAGGTCGGCGATCTGCCCGTTGTACCTCTCCTCCATCTGGGCGATCTCCTTCCTCCTCCTTTCCTCCGCCTGCTCGAGCTTCTCCCCTAGAACGCAGAAGAGGCATCTGCTCGTTGGAGCGATGTCCCTGAAGTTGCCTT
This sequence comes from Ceratothoa steindachneri, assembly GCA_963969495.1. NCBI lineage: Eukaryota > Metazoa > Arthropoda > Malacostraca > Isopoda > Cymothoidae > Ceratothoa > Ceratothoa steindachneri. The sequence goes on along the minus strand of OZ018325.1, from coordinate 4,355 downwards.
CCGGGAAGTCGATACACCAGCGTGTGCTTTCGCATTTTGGGCATTCGCTTTTTAGTGTTTGAGCGCCAGGCATTATTGTTATCACTTGTAGACCACTTGTTGAAAAAATTTTGGGGGGTGGTGATTTATCCTCGCGCGAGTCGCTCCCGCCTACCCTTCCTTCAGCTTTGGGACTTTTGGAGTGCAATACGCTTTGGCGTTGCCGTCCAGCTAGTAGCGACTAGACTGTCGAGCCCTGGGCACCGTGGCTCCCAACCAGGCGAATGCACAGGGAGACAACAGTTTCATGCACCTTACTAACTCTTAATGACTGAAGTCGGAGCGGCCAGGATCTCTGGCGAGCGGTCAAGGGATATCGTGCTCGCTTTGAGAGACTCTACCCGGGGCTTTTAGTTGGCCTGGCAGCCAACCTGGTAACAAGGACCCGTCACCTCGGGTCGGTGCAACCACTGACACTAAGGAACGGTCACAGGGAGCTGGTCAGGCAATTGCACGTTAGGAGAAGGCTTAACGGGGCACTTAGCTCATCTCCATTAATCGCGCCCCGGCGCCTAGGATCCCTTCAGTCCTAGTCTCTCGCGACCTGTGAGCGTTAGATAGTGTTATTTATAGAGGTTCCAAAGCCTCTCTTCCCACTCGGCATAAGGTAGCTGAGAGAGAGAGAGAGAGAGAGAGAGAGAGAGAGAGAGAGAGAGAGAGAGAGAGAGAGAGAGAGAGAGAGAGAGAGAGAGAGAGAGAGAGAGAGAGTAACAAGGAGTAACAAGGAAAGTTAGTACCCTAGGAGACCTTACGGTCCATTCAAAGAGGGTACCTTTAGGCTAGCAATCGAGCGGGCACATGGCTGCTGAATTGTTTTGCGTCCATAAACGGCCACATTTCAAGACTTTGTCTAGTCTTGATTTGAACTGGTCAACAGATTCACTGTTGACAACTTCCACTGGAAGTGCGTTCCACATACCGCAGATACTGTAAGTGAAAAAATTTCCACACAGATTGCGGTTGTAATGCTTCAGTTCAAGTTTGAAGCCGTGATTGCGCGTTCTGTTCTACCTCACTGTGAAAATATCCCGGTAGTCAACATTGTCGAACCCTCGAAGTATTTGGAAAACTTCGATGAGCTGACCACGCTGTCTACGGGTTTTCAGCGATAACAGATCTAATTCCCTTAGTCTATCCTCATAACTTTTATGTCGGATAGAGGGAATCAGCTTGGTTGCCCTGGCTTGTACGCGTTCCAATCTCGTGATGTCCTTTCGCAATGAAGGACTCCAAAATTGTACGGCATACTCCAGGTGCGGTCGGACAAGTGAGTTGTACAGGCACAGTACAATCTCCTGGTTCCGATAACCAAACTGGCGCTTAATATAGCCTAGCATCCTTTGGGCCTTTTTCTCCGCCTCAATGCACTGTTTCGAGAAATTGAGGTCACTAGTGATTGTTACACCCAAGTCCTTCTCAGTGTCACTCGATTCAAGAGCAGTGCCCTTAAGGATATACTGAGATTGGGGGTTTCTGTGGCCGATATGCATCACTTTGCATTTGCCCACGTTAAAAGGCATTTGCCACGTGTCCGACCACTCCCCAATCTTCCCAAGATCTTCCTGCAGGCGGGCAGTATTTCCATCCTTTGCAACGTTCATACCAAGCTTGGTATCGTCGGCAAATTTGGAAATCTTCGCAACCATGTCACCGTCCATGTCATTGACGTAGATGATGAATAGTAGTGGTCCCAGGACAGAACCTTGAGGCACCCCGCTAGTAACGGGCACCCACTCAGAAGACTGTCCATTTACCACCACCCGTTGCCGTCTGCCACTTAGCCAGTTCTCGATCCAGCCGGCTACCTTTCCGTCTATGCCAAGCGCTCGCACTTTCCGGAGAAGGCGGCGGTGTGGTACCTTATCAAAGGCTTTCTGAAAGTCTAGGTAGACCACATCCACCGCCTTGTCCCGATCGTGCTCACTGAAAACGAAGTGGAAGAATTCCACAAGGTTCGTCAGGCATGACCGTTGCCTTCGGAAGCCGTGCTGGGAACTCCTCAGTAGCAGGTTTGACTCTAAATACGACGTCACTTTGTCCACCATGATGCTTTCCATGAGTTTACCGACTATCGAAGTCAGACTGATAGGTCGGTAGTTCGACGGTTGGTTACGGTCTCCTTTCTTGAAGATAGGAGTCACCTCCGCCTCACGCCAGTCTCTAGGAACGCATCCGGTCCGGATTGACATGTTAAAGATAGCGCACAGATGTCGTGATACTTCATCGCACACTTCCTTCAACACTTTAGGTAGAAACCCGTCCGGTCCAGGGGACTTATTCGTCTTTAGGTCAGCGATCTTTTTCTTTATTTCTCCTTCGGTGAAGTCCATTGCCTCCAGCTTTTCCCCGAAGTAGGAATCCGTCGGCAGAGGAATGGGACCACACTCTTCAGTAAACACTGAAGAGAAGTAGTCGTTGAGGAGGTTAGCATTTTCTGCATCTGTATGCTTTAATGTCCCCTCCTCATTCCTCAAAGGGCCAATCGTTCGACGGATTGGTTTACGGCTGTTCACATATCCAAAAAACTCCTTGGGATTCTCTTTACAGAGTCTCGCCACTCGGAGTTCCTCGGACCGCTTAGCCGCCCTTATGCTGGACTTCACTCTCCTGGCTAGCCTCCGGTATTCGTCAAAGTCACCCGAGATCTTCGATTGCCGGTACACATTTCTCTTCTCCCTAAGCAGTTGGCCGATTTCTCGATTAAACCACTTAGGTTGAACAGAAGACAGACGGGGGCATTTCAGAGGGATGAAACGCGATTGAAGACTCATGAATGTGGTTTTGAAACTATTCCACGAGTCTTCAACGGCATCGCACACTTCTAGCCTCACGTCAGTCAGTCCAGATCGAAGGCTTGCAAAGTCTGCTCTTCTCAAGTCAAGTTTCTTTAATTGACTGGCAACAGACCTTACCTTCGGGATCTTGAGGCTAAATCTAACTAGCTGGTGATCACTGCCACCGAGCTCTTCGCCTACAGAGATATCCTCAACGATATCATCCTCAGAGGTGAAGACCAAGTCGAGGATATTGTCTCCTCTCGTCGGTTCTCTGACCCATTGAGTGAGGAACTCGTTGTTGGCGAACTCCAGGAGTAGCGCGCTCTCGCCACAGGCTGCTCTGGGTTTCCCAGTCAACTTGGCTGTTGAAATCGCCCATAACGATGCACACTCTGCCTTGAACCAGCTCACCCAGCAGCTGGTACAGTTCCCTGTCCTTCTCAACAGGTTGGGAAGGGGGTCTGTAAAGCACCAGGGTCCATTTGGCAGGACCGATCTCTAGGTCAACGCCTAGGAGCTCGTGGTCGGATATAACGTTGGAGTTCGTAGATTTGATTGTATCCTTGACATACAACATTACACCGCCACCCTCTCTGTCTGGCCTATCTTTGTGGAAGAGTTGGTAGCCAGGAACCGTGAATTCGCCTTCAAAGTCTCGGTTTGACTTTTTTATCCACGATTCTGTTATGGCTACCATTTCGGTTTCTTCCGTCGCTACGAGGCCACGGAGCTCAGGAAACTTGTTCCTGATTGACCTCGCATTGAACAGAAGAACCTTCAGGGGGAGAGAGAGAGAGAGAGAGAGAGAGAGAGAGAGAGAGAGAGAGAGAGAGAGAGAGAGAGAGAGAGAGAGAGAGAGAGAGAGAGAGAGAGGGTGAGAGAGAGAGAGAGAGAGAGAGTTACAAGGAGTTACAAGGATAATCAGCACCCTAGAGATCTTTTGATCCATGCCGAGAAGGTGCCTTTGTCAATTACCTATGATATTTACATTTAAAAAAAAAAACAGACAATGCTAGAGATAAAGTGACAGTAAAGTTGAAGGCTCTCCCCACCCTCCTCTCCCACCTGCAACGCAGGTACGGAAACTGAAAAGATACCTGGTCAGTTGAAATATAGTGCTGATCCAGGAATTTCACAGTACAGTTTGAAACTTAACCAGCTGAAAATCTCAATATTCTTTTCTGGTATGATATAAGTATCTCGTCATTAAACTATATACACCATCGTTGAATTTAATCCACTATTGGATTTCGTTCCAATATTTATGCTTATCTTAGGACCTTTGTATAATAATGGAAATCCCGTCAATTAATTTATATACACTTTTCTTGATTACAATATGCATTCATAATGTATTGAATTCCATTCTTTTCAGAATCCTGTCGTCTTGGTCCTCTTTTATTTACATGGGGTTTTCCCTTATATTTTTAAAGTTAATTAATAATCTAGTGTATGTATTATTTTGTCGAGTCTTTGTTCAAATGTCTCTTTAGTCTTACTCGCAATTACATCATTTGGCAGTTTATTCCAGAGGTTGAC